>APFE031440011.1:28188-61542 GCA_000404065.3 Pinus taeda
AATGCTGAAAGAGACAATGATGGGGGTCCAGATGGACTTGGCAGGTGGCCACCAATATCCACCTGGATCATTGAGTGTTTTTTATAACATAGTTGGCAATTAGGTTTGGTCTCCCATCACATTTTGCAATATTGCAGGGTTGATAAGTTTTCAGATCTTTCTTAAGGGTTTCTAATGCGATGTGATAAGGGTGAACATGTCATCTCAATATTGCATGTCGCATGGTTAAAGATACTTTGTGAGGGTACGCTCCTTGCAAGTAGCGATATGTGATGCAGGACTTACTTTAATAAGAAACGTTTTAGGACAGTTCAAATGAAAAAGTCTAATAGTTTCAAGGTTAAGTGTGGTAATCCCTTTTGATCACTTTTTCACAAGTTTTGGTCGTTAACATGGCTTTTGACATGCTTAATCATGTGATATGAGAAAAGGTGAGAATTTTCTAGCTTTTCAAAGGGTTACATCTTAATATCTTGCTTTATTAAAAAAATAACAAGAAAATGCCTAAATGCTAAATTTATTTTTTGGAAGGATTTTTTAAGGGTCCCCATTTATTAATAGAATATTAGCTATTATGTTAACAAATGGGCGGTTTGTGAATAGCACGACAATTGGTGATTTACTTGAAGAACCAGTTATCTCTGATAGTTTTTTGAAATTTCTAAAAACTTCCAAAATAAAGGTAGTTTAGAAAATGAAAACACATGAAATATGAGATAAGTAACATCACTCTGAGTAATAAAGACAACATCTACCTAAATATCATTCTTTTGATCATCCTTTTCAATATGAAAGTTTCTTTGTCTACATCAGTCATTACTTGGTTTTAAAGATAAAGCCTCAGCTGCCAGCAGACGTCCATAGCCTTGACAAGGTTACCTTTTAACCAACAATGATTTAGTATCCCATTTAGATAATAATACAATCCTTAAATATAAGTTCAGATTTATATACTTGTTATTCTTTTCATTTTTTCTAAACAATTCTCTTTTCTTTAAAATTTTCATTTTACTCCTTAAAATCCATTGTCTTGGTTTGGTGACAGAAATTGACAATGCCATTCACTAGTTGTAACTTAGCTGAACAAGCTGGCTCTTGATGAGACGCCTTGTATTTTTATTGATACAATCTCAAGCCATTACCCTATTTTGATATGCAATATCGGTAATGTTAGCTTGTTATTTCCCTATGATCATGGTAAGCTGGCTCTTGATGAGACATCTTATCCTTTAAGTTTAAGCATATTTTAGATTTACACTCTAAGGATGAAAGATTACTAGATGGGGAGAATCATTGACTCCTTAAGAGTTTTTGGATGACAATTGTAGAGTTAGAGATGCTTTTCTGTAGAGGGACTTTGCTTTGTTACAAATACTTTTCTTCACTGATGCTGGAGCAAAGGTTTCTTTATAAAGTCGAGGTTTAGCAAAGGACAAATAATTTCAGCAGAGAACAAGCAATTTCAGAGTAATATAACTTAACCCATGTTTCAAATGTGTTAGTCATCGTCTTAAACATCTCTACTTATACAAGCAAGAAGTCAAAATATAAAAAAGACAATTATTTGTAAATCCAAAAGTAAATGCTACTCAACTTTTATTTCTCCTAAAACGTAAAGGCAATAATATACAAGAAATATAATATGTCATCTTCTATGAAAAATATTTCTTTAGGATATACCCATTAACAGGTAGAGATTCTCTCTTGCCTCATAAATCTTGCAATAAAAAGGTTGATGGGCCTATTTGTTCCATAATCTGAAATGAGCCAAGACACATTCATTAGAACTTGTTATGCTTAACTTTTTCCTCGTGTGATTTATCCCATTTCAATACCAAGTCTACGAGTTGAAAGGATTTTGAACTTACAGAATTTGCATCGAAGGAAGCTGTGACTAACTGTTGATGATGTGCGTGTGTAATTTTGGCCTTTTCTCTTTCTTCTTCAAGGTTAAGGATTTGTAATTGTCTCACTTGCATAGAAGAGGAAGGAGTTTCTTCAATAAATTGAACTAGGTCTAGCGAGGGAATAGCTGCATTTTTTGGGAGTACAACTTCTTTCCCATAGACCAAATTAAAAGGAGAAGTGCCTATGGAGGCCTTCTGTGTTATTCGATCTGCCCATATAGAAAATATTAAGGACTTATGCCAATTTTTTTGACTTTTATCAACTGTTCATTTAATAATCCTTATGAGATTTTTGTTTGTAGATTTGGCTAAGCCATTTCCTTGAGGATAATAATTAACAAAGTATTTAAGTTTAAAACCTCTTTTATGAGCAAATTATGTCATATCATTGCCTAAAGAATAAGATGCATTATCAAACATAAGGGCAGATGGCAGACCAAATCTGGTAATAATAAACTGATCGATGAATTCAATGATGTTTTCAGAATTGGCTACCTTAAGTGGAATTTCTTCCACCCATTTTGTGAAGTAATCAGTTGCTGTAAGAATGTATCTATGCTTCTTAGAGGAGTGAGAAACGATCTCACCTATTATGTCCAACCCCCATTATTCAAATGGTTATTCAATGTTGAATGGTTGCAATGGTAATGTAGGTTTCCTCTATCTGCCAGTAGCTGTTTGACATCATTTACATTTCCTTTGATAACTATGCGTATCCTTGAATAAGGTTGGCCAATAATAGCCAGCATGCAGGATTTTATGTGCGGTTGCATCCCCTCCAAAATTTCCACTAGCTGGTCTATCATGGAGTTCCTGCAAAACCTTTTCTGCCTCATATTTTTCAAGACATCTAAGCAAAACAGAATCATAATTTATTCTAAATAACACATTTTTGATGATTTGGTATTGTCTAGAATTTAGCCTCAAAGCCCTTTTTCTTTGGTAACCTAGTTGTGTAGGGGCATACCCATTTCTTAAATAAAAGATGATATCAACATATCTGGATTCAGTTTCATTAAGGCTTACCTCGTATACTTGTATATCATCACCTGAATCTTGTAGTGCTGATAAATTGGATGTTCCTGCTAACATTCTACAAAAACCTTGACCTTTTACAATTTTAGCTGATTTGATTTCAATGTCATATTCTTGCAGTGTTGTTACCCAATTTTCCCTCTTCTCACCTACATCCCTTTGTATTAATAGATTTCTCATTGCTGAGAATGGTACTACTACCTTGGAGTGGGTTTTGAGGAGAAAGGGTCTGAAATGCTTTATGGATTTGAAAACAACGAAAGCTTGTTTTTCAACATCTGAATAGTTCAATTCAGCCCCTTGTAAATTGGAGCTAAAGAAAGAAATTGGTGCTTCGGCTTTATCATCATTGACCTGTGTTGATATAGCTGCATATGATTTCTCGGGAAGAAAAAATATATAAAATTAAATTATTAGAAAAATTTAGAGTTGCTAAAGAGGGAGAATTTATGATTGCTTGTTTAATTAAATCAAAGGCTTCATGCTCTGTATGTCCCCATTTAAAAATACATTTTTTCTTAAGCATAGATTGAAGAGGTAAAACAATGCGTGAAAAGTTAGGGACAAATATTTTGACAAAATTTATCTGACCTAGGAAAGATTGCATGGACTTTTTGTTATGAGGTAAAGGAATTTCAAAAATTTCTCTTATTCTATCAGGGCCAATGTGAATCCCTTCTTTGGATACAATGAATCCAAGGAGTTTTCCTTCACTTAATGTAAAGAAATATTTCTTGGGATTAAGAGAAATTTCGTACCTCTAACAATGCTCAAATATTTGTTTTAAATCTCTTAGATGAGTACTGCGCTTTTTGGAGTATACAATTATATCATCTAAATAGATTACCATTGATTTGTTTACCAAACCTTTGAAAGCTATGTCCATGGCTCTTTGAAACGTTGCACCAACATTGATTAATCCAAACGACATCTTTTGATAGGCGTAGGTGCCCCATTTGGTTCTAAATGTAGTCTTTAGCCAGTCATATGGATGCACTGGAATCTGATTATAACCTGGAAATCCATCCAGGAAAGACATTAGTTCTGAGATTGCAACTGATTGCAATATCTGTTCCATAGGAGGCAACGGAAAGTTGTCCTTCTGACAAGCTTTGTTGAGATTACGTAAGTCTATACATTTTCGAATATCACCATTCTTTTTCCTGACTTGGACAAGGTTGGAGACCCACCTGGAATGTCTAATAGCAAAAATAATCTTGGCTTTCAACAGTTTATTCAATTCAAATTTAATTTGATTTTCTAAATTGGGATGAATCTTTCTCAATTTCTGCTACACAAGTTTTTCATCAGATGTCATGGGGATGTTATGTTGAATTATAGAACTGTTGTATGTTTTAAGATCTTCATAGTTCCAAGCAAAGACATTCTTATATTTCTTCAACAAATATATGAAGGCTGATTTTTCATCTGATGTAAGACCAAGGCCTAAATTGATATTTTGAGGTTTAAGTTTAGTTCCAAGATTAACTAATTCAAACCTCAAAGTTGAACTCTGAAGTTTTGAGTTGGTGGGTCTTTTGAATCTGTCCTTAAGGTCATAAAAATCTTCTAGTTTAACAACAGACTTAGGTATAAAATTCATAGTTTCTTCTTGCTTAAGTTGGTTGTCATGTTGATCTTCATCAATTCTCTGGTCATCATAAGAACCTTATGATGTCAAAAAATTTATTATATCTGGATTGTTATTAAAGGATCACCAATTGGTGACATTTTCAGGAATAATGTTTTGGAGAATTTGGTATCTATGGATAAATACTAATTTCCCAAATAAGTAGTTGTATCTAGAACAACAATTTAAAGTGTTTTATACTTTTCCTATAAGCAATAGATAAGATGAGAAGATAAGAAGACCTACTTGTAGTTTCGCTTTCCTCTCGTCTCCCTTGTATCGATCATGTCGCTCCTTCCCGTACTTAATACACTTGAGAAGTACCCTGTAAACACAACAGAATACAAAGAACCGATCAAAGCATATGATCTATTAAATATAACTGAAAGGAATCAGATACAATTCACACATATAAGAATTATGAAACAATACAAACATATGG
The DNA here is from genome assembly GCA_000404065.3 of Pinus taeda. NCBI lineage: Eukaryota > Viridiplantae > Streptophyta > Pinopsida > Pinales > Pinaceae > Pinus > Pinus taeda. The sequence goes on from APFE031440011.1 coordinate 33,203, forward strand.
GAAAAAGGTTCAAACACTTTATTAGATATAAGAAGGAATTACAACCATTGCTGTCTGATTCAAAGCGATTCCTCCAGCTTGGATCCCATCCAAATTACATCAAAAGCATGACAAACTTGTAGCATTGCAATACTTGCTTCAAAGACAAATCTCATAGCAGCATTATCTCCTTATAATTCAACATAATCCAGCCTCTGATCACTTAGATGAGTGGTCAATTTATAAGAAGATGAAGGAGGTTTTGTCATAAATGGTGGCATTTAATGGCCTTCCATACTTAGAATTAGTTCCATGGAGGAAGGGATGAGAGGATAGGATGCACCTTAACTCATTCCTCATCCATTTTCGAGCTCATAGGAGTTGATAAGTGAGGGAACCTTCTAGATGACTCCAAAAGATAAGAATATTCCCCAAACCCTATGTGAATTTCACTCATTCTCGCCCAGCGCAGGTGAAAGGAAGGCTAAGTGCTCTACAGAGCACCATGGTAGTGGATTCAACTACTTTGCAGCGCACCTTTATAAGGGCTTACCTGCATTGGTCCCTCTAGAGGCTATTTCTAGATGTCTTTAAGTCATGAAACTATTTTGGAAGGAGGCATTCAAAGGGGTGGCTTGTTTAGGGCATGAAGCAACTGAAATTAGGGTTTGATGAGCCCTAAAACACTGATTTGGATGATGGGATTTGATGTGCCCAAATGGATTTGTAACAGCTTCCCAGTAAAGCATGAAGTCGAAAAATGCCATTGTCGAATGAAATGTTTTACGATGTGATGAGGAGGTATCAAAGTGGAACGTGACCTCCATCAATTACAATAGATATATCATGATATTTTATTTTACATGAATTGCTGATGGAAGGCATACCCATGCTCAATTTATAAACTTTCATTACATGTACATTTGTCTACAGATATAAACCCATGAGTGGAATGACTAGTAATGTAAAGCCATTGTACATATGATTTAGTACACCTGCAATTGCAGCCTAGATGGATGAAACTATCTCTGAGGTCTTCTATCTTGTTCAATCATTCACTCAAGTACGAGTCTAACCATGTGAATATGTAATCTGAAGTCGAACATGGGAAGACACCATCTGATTACCAACGAATGATGTAAGTTGTTAACAGATGCGAGAGAAATCACCGATAATGATAATGATCCTAAAGGTACTGTAGTACATTTTGCATAGTGTGAATGGATGATTTGATGTCGAACACCATACAAAGTCTTTTGGTCAAAGGCCATTGATGTATGCTTATCACCGGAAATGAAAAACCTGCCATTGATGCATGCAAGCCTCAAGGTACTAGAAAGGTGTTTCTAAGTCAACTTCTTTGGTAATGTGCTAATGTTGACAAGAAGTGACTCGTCGCAGGAGGGCCTTGATGTATCCTACATCAACGACATGAAATGAATGTAGTGATTTTGGAGATGGAATTTGACTGACGACACAAGGTTCAGGAATGGCGATTATGAAAATGAAGGTTTATGGTATTGCAAAGGATGAATTTTGATTGGATGACTTCTCTTGAACATGTCGGCGACACTGAAATGAATTGGTAGCATTGACCTAAAACAAAGTGATGGATGGTATGATAGACCAACAGTGTGATAACCATCAAGCTAATAACCCAACCCAAATAGTCACGGTGATGGAGTGAAAGTGTCATGTTCAAGAGCGACCTGCTACCATAGAGTGGTTTTCCCCTTTTTCCATTTTCCCTAGTCATTGCTGACCAATACCTCTTTATTTTTATCAAGCTTGATGAGGATAACATATGCTTGTTGTATAATTTCACCCTTCGGGTGAATTCATCACTATGTGATGTTTTAACGAGTCTAGCGAAGGTGAAACTCGGTCTTGTCTAAATGGACAAGTTTGTCACTATTTGATGTGTTAACGAGTTTAACGACAAAGATAACTCGATCCTTTTCATGTTTAGAGAGTTTGAAAAGGGGAAAAAAGAAAACTCCACAAGTTCTTTTTTCGTAAATTAATCTCTCAAGCCCAAAAAAGAATAAAATAATACAAGAGAGATATCATTTCCAATCCGTTAACGAGCTGGAAAGGACAAGCGCTCGATAATATTTTCATATTTAGAGAGTCTGAAAAGAGCTTAAAGGGGACTCCACTTTGAGGAACGAGTGGTGTCTAAGGTAGAAACTGGTTCCAGTGATGTTGGGAACTTCTCAAAACATGTTGATTTATGTGAAGAGGCTGGCTAATAAGACCACTCATTGCAATTGTTCCTCGAAAAGGGTAAAACAACCAAGTGAAAGCGTATGATTAGCCAAGCAGATAGTGACAATGGAGGGAGAAAAACCAAGGCTCATCTGACGGAAAAGGCTGATAGAATGGAAATCACAAGGGTTAAAATGGAGATGGGTTCATTTTTACACAATCTTGAACCATAAGGAACTATGCTTGGATTTAGTTTCATGTTTACACAAGCTTGAAATGAAAAACTATGCTTGGATTCAGTTTTATTTTTACACAAGCTTAAAATGAAGAACTATGCTTGGATTCAGTTTCATTTTTACACAAGCTTAAAATGAAGAACTATGCTTGAATTTAGTTTCATTTTTAAACAAGCTTGAAATGAAGAACTATGTTTGATATTGGTTTACATGCCCCCAGCATGATGAAAGGGAGAGTCTCTTGTAACCAGATGGAAGTCATTGTGGTGAAGCAGGATGGTTATCCAACACATTTTTGGCTTCGTCCAGATAGGGACAAAGGTGAATGGGGTTATTCCCTTCACATAACCTATAGGGAAACTTAACTTTACCATTAGATGCATGCCTCCCAAGCTTCATTACATTCACCTAAGTAGACTACTCGTGGCTATCAGGTGGATGGAATGAAGGTTCGTTTATGAGATCAAGTGAAAGACTCGACTGGGATTTTATGAGATCTAATCAAAGACTCGAATTGGAACTTTTCTTAAGGGGACCATGTTTCATTTTTCAATGAGATTGATACAAGACAAGGAAATCTTCTCAGATTCCTTGTTTCATTTTTTAACGAGCTTGACACAAGACCAGGAACTATCCTCATATCCTTGGTTTCATATTTTAACTAGGTTGACATGGTAAAAGAACCATCCTCATATCCTTGGTTTCATTTTTTTAACAAGGTTGACACAAGACAAGGAACTATCCTCGTCTTCCTTATGGGAGATGTTTCATTTTTTAATGAGGTTGACATAGTAAAAGAACTATCCTCATAGACCCTTGTTTCATCTTTTAACGAGCTTGACACAAGACAAGGAACTATGCTCATGACCTTTGTTTCATTTTTTAACGAGGTTGACACAAGACAAGGAACTATTCTCATGGGAGCTGTTTATTTTTTTAATGAGGTTGACACAGCAAAATAACTATCCTCATATCCTTGTTTTCATTTTTTAACGAGGTTGACACAAGGCAAGGAACTATCCTCATATTCTTGGATCACAACTCATAAGAGGTCATGAAGGAGAGATCTGGTTCCATTGCCCCTAGTACATGATGTACAACATCATTGAATTGAACATCAGTTAATGTAGGTATGGAACGAGTTTCCACATAATTAACCCATGGCAGGGATGATACCATTGGTACAAAAGGAATACTTAGGGAAGATGGTTGACTGGAAGCCATATTTGGATTGGGAAATGAAAGCTGGTCAACGATGACAATTCTACCTTCATGCGTGAAACACATCACTCGAAAGAGTGTTGAAACAATAGCTCCCATGTCATAAACATAGTCACACCCAAGAAGAAATCTGTAATATAAAGGGCTTGGGACTACTATCATGTTTATATAAACGATTTTTCCTCCCAAAGTAATAGGCAACTAAGGGAGGATCCCTAATGGTTGAGTGGTAACTCTATTAAAAGCCAACATATTCTGGTTAACTGGCACAAGCGGTGGCGAACTGAGCACTTGCAAAGTAGTTGAGGAAAGCATACTCACAGATGCACCTTCATCTATAATAGTGCTAGATACAATCATATTACAAACCTGTAATATGATTTGGAAAGGCACATAAGAAGGAAGACAAAATCTTGCCAGTCGATTCCAATCAAAGGAAGTGACCAGACTACTTGGAGGGGGTACCATAGAAGTGGGAGAATTAACCCCTTGAGTTACAAGAATGGGAGGATTTTCCTTCTGTCTTGATGGAATAGGAGGGTTGTCTCCAAGCTCATTAAAATTTGAATAAACAAAAAGAACCTGAGTGGTATCATACTCACTCTCTTCAGGAAAGGTACGATTAACTGAAGGTGAAATCAAGTCAACTGTTACCTCGAACTGTTGATTTGGGTCTGGTATAGACTCATAGGATTCACTTTCATAGAGAGTGGGTTTGGCCGGTGGTTGATTTGGGTCAGTCACTTTATCAAATAGTGGAGGATTAAGGGAGAGTCTCCTGTAACCAGATGGAAGTTGCTGCGGAGAAGTAGGATGGTTATCCAACACTTTTTTGGGTTCATCTAGATAGGGACAAAGGTGAATGGGGTGATTCCCTTCACATAACCTACAGGGAAACTTAACTCTACCCTTCTTTCCATGAACTTTATTATCACTAGTTGTTGGTGTGTCACCAGCATGATCTCCATAAGTTAATGACACAAGATGATGTGAACGGGAAGACCATTCTTCTAAGACCTGAGGAATACCAGAACAATTTCGAAGAAGATGGTCTCCTACACAAAGTTTGCATGGATATTAAACTTTGTGAGGCTTGATGGATGATTTCTCATCATATACTGCATTCAAAGCAATGGTTGCTTGGTTTCCCGTCTGCTAAATTTTCTTCTTCTTCTTCTTCTTCCCTTTCTTCTTCTTCTTAGCCACCTGGTTAGTAGTGCCAATACTTTCACCAGGTGAAGAGGAAGAAGGTGAGGAAGAAACAATCGAAGAATAAGGCAAAGGGTCAACTTTAGGATCAACTGGAGGTTGATTTTGTCCAGTTGGAGGTGTACTCTATTACAGAGAAATCATGACATTTTGAACCAAGGAGGTTGAAAAAAAACATTCTGGAAAGCCAATGGTAAATCCCGGTAAGGATAATGTAGTCATATAAGGAGCACCAATATTTCCGAAAGGAGGAAAAGGACTAAGATTCCATCAAAAGGAATTCCTTGATCGGTGGACTACGGATTTGTTGCCATATGTTTCGACCTAATATCAACTAAGGAGTGAGCATGGAGGATGTTACCCGCAGTCAATTAATTATATTTTAATCAAAGTAACATAACAAAACAAAAGAGGTATAATCTAGGCATAAGGTTTACCAAGCAACTGTGAACTATAAAATACCTCCTGGCGAACCAAGAAGTACGTGCAGACAAGCTCCCCAAATGCTATGTTCAGTGTATCATAGTGTACAAGGTCGCCAACTCGGTTACCTAAGGATGGATAAAAACCTAGTTTTTTCCTCCAATATATTCCTAGAAGTATGTGGAGGCCCAATCCATATAAGCTTTGTCTAATGCAAAACCGCACAGTGAGAGCATTCCCATATACTTTACATACTGTAACACCGCCCTATATACCCGAAAGTACGTGGACGAGCTACGATATACTCACATACGTGGAATGAGGTATCACACTCGGGATGTATTGCAGACAAGATAGCTATAGCTACTTTGTTTTACGACGCTGGAACACGTCTCTAGCCTAGAACTGCTAAATGTTTTTCATTAAGTTACAATGCTCCATTAGGTAAATTCAGACAAATTTTAAGTTGATCTTCTTTATAATTTTCCTTTTAAGGTTCACCACATGATGTATGTTTTCAATTCCTAAAATGAAACTAATATGATAAGCATTATTTTCATTCAATTTAACAATGAAAATCCTTAGCTAGTAGGGATAGAGCAATCAGATTTTTGACAAAGAGCAAAGAGCACATCTAATGCAATTTCCCTAGCTATTCCTTTCAAGCATTCATAAAATACAATATGAATGATGCAAGTTTTTATTTTCGGATATCTTAATGTTATGATTAACAAAAAATGAAATATGCACATACAATCAATCAATCTCTCATAAGAACGAAGACTTTTACGACAGTTCTGTTTCGAAGGAAAATAAGACTTTACGACACTTTCTTTTGAATGAAGATTAATCAACTATATTCTAACTTTTACTATAGATTGATAATGACAAAGAAAACATTTAAGAAACATTAATCAATCAAGTCAAAGTAGGGCTAGACAAGGAGATAGAAAATTGTTCTCTCAGACATGGCATTCATTGATTAATCAACAAGAAATAAAACATAAGAGGTTTGGAAAAAACTCAATCCAAAGGTGGGAATTTGACCTAAGGTGGATCAACGCAGGTCAAAGAGGGCCTAACTGCACTGCAGAGCACTGTCTCTCAGTCAAGGGTGCTCTGCAAAGCACTGTCCCCTTACCAAGCCTGCGCTGATTTCTGAGAGGCCACTCAAGAGTCATATAACCTCAACTTTTGACCAAACTTCAATGCAAAAGAGCTAAAAAATAGTCAATGAACACAATTAGGGTCTACAATAATGTCCTTGGAGGTGGATAAACTACTAGGAAGGATGATATTCCCAGTGGAGTCATAATTTTGTTTGGAGAATTTGGTATCTACGGATAAATACTAATTCCCTATATAAGTAGTTGTATATAGAACAAAAATTTAAAGTGTTTTAGACTTTTCCTATAAGCAATGGATAAGATGAGAAGATAAGAAGACCTACTTGTAGTTCCAATTTCATCTCGTATCTCTTGTATCGATCCTAACTCTCCTTCCAATACTTAATACTCTTGAGAAGTACCCTGTAAACACATTAGAAAACAAAGAACCAATCAAAACATACGATCTATTTGAATATAAGTGTAAGGAATCATATAAAATTCACACATATAAGCATTATGAAACAATACAAACATATGGGAAAAAGGTTCAAACACTTTATTAGATAGAAGAAGGAATTACAACCATTGGTGTCTGATTCAAAGCCATTCCTCCAGCTTGGATCCCGTCCACATCACATCAAAAGCTTGACAAACTTGTAGCATTACAATACTTGCTTCAAAGCCAAATATCATAGCGGCATTATCTCCTTACAATTCAACATAATCTAGCCTCTGATCAGTTAGATGAGTGGTCAATTTATAGGAAGATGAAGAAGTTTTTTTCACAAATGGTGGCATTGAATGACCTTCCATACTTAGAATTAGTACCATGGAGGAAGGGATGAGAGGATAGGATGCAACTTAATTCATTCCTCATCCATTTTCGAGCTCATAGAAGTTGATAAGTGAGGGAACCTTCTAGATGACTCCAAAAGATAAGAATATTCCCCAAACCCTATGTGAATTTTGCTCATTCTCACCTAGCGCAGGTGAAAGGAAGCCTAAGTGCTCTGCAGAGCACCATTGCAGTGGACTCAACTACTCTATAGTGCACCTTTATAAGGTCTTACCTATGCTGGTCCCTCTAGAGGCTATTTTTGGATGTCTTCAAGTCATGAAACTGTCTGGGAAGGAGGCATTCAAAGGGGTGACTTGTTTAGGGCATGAAGCAACTGAAATTAGGGTTTGATGAGCCCTAAAACACTGATATGGATGATGGGATTTGATGTGCCCAAATGGATTTGTAACAAATAGAAGGCCTAAATATCAATTCAATAGAAAAGCGATCGGGACTGTAATCTCCTGGTGGAATGAGCTTGGAGGCCACATTAGCCAAAATATCAACGCTTGTGTTTTGGAGTCTTGGGATAGGGGAAATATTAAACGCTGTAAAGTGAGAAGTAGGGTCTTGGACTAACAATTGATAATGTTTCAAATGTCCAAGCAAACAATGTATAGTATTTCTTACTTGTTTTGTCACAATTTCCAAATCTCCAAACACTTGGAGGTGTTTGATATTAAGGCCAATAGCTTTATACAAGCATTAAATTAACGCTTCATATTCAACAATGTTGTTTGTGCAATCAAATTTAAGTCTGCATGCTAACATATTTTCTCCCCTTCTGGGCTAACTAATATGCATCCTGCTCCTGTTCCATCATTGGATTTATATCTGTCAAAAAATGATTTCCAAAATACAGATCTAACTAAAGGTTTATCTACAAAATTTATACACTTAGAAGTATCTGTTTGAGAAAAGTTTTCAACTTGCGATATGATAGAATTTTCCAAGAAAGGCTAGGTATTTTCATTGAAATTCCCTAGAAATGATTTGACTGAGTAGTTTCTGATGATATTGCTACTATACGAGATTGGTTCATTCTCTCCTTCTAATTCTGTAACAATATACTTTTGATGTTTTTCGCGATCAACCCTTATTTGATTTGGCTTGCCATTATAGGGAAGACACATGTGAGACCAGTCAGTTGCAAAATAACCATGGAGCTTTTCTGACCAGTCTCTACTAAGGGTTAAGCCGTAGAACTCGGGAATATCAGCTACAAGAGTGTCAATGACTTGACAAACTTTAGCATTTGATGAAAGTCTAATGGTAACTTGATTAAGTTCCCATATAAATTCGACTTGGGATCAGTTTAACGACACAATGCGCACAACGGATTTTTGAGGCTAAACATTCAATTTTGCACAAACTATTCTTGGTAAAATATTAGATGAAGCTCCAGAGTCAACTAAATAGTTGTGTAGATTTTTGTTGAAAATTTCAAAAGTCAACAGAAATGGAGGAGTATGGGATTTAGATCTTCCTCCGACTAGAGCAATATCGGTAGGATCGATTCTATCTAGTGAAGTGTTAGGGGACTTCCCATTTCTTGGGCAGCTTGTGATACTACAGCAGTAGGAAGAGGCGAAGTTGGGACTGCTTTGAGTTCTTTGAGTAGCAACTTCTATTGATGTTTCAACTTGCTAAGCTCATGAAAAGTAATGTTTTCCCTAGTCTTTTTCATATCATCCACAATGTTGTATTCCATTTCCTCTGATACTATCAGGGTCTTAACTGGAGGTGAAGAATTTGATTGAAGGGGAGCGGTTTGGGTGGATTTAGATGGATATTTCTTACTTGTTGTTTTGTCCTTGAGAGCCAAAGTTGATACCTTCTACTTTGGATTTTGTGGTAAATTAATAAGGCTTCTACTTCGGGTCGCAACAGGTAGTGCTTCTTGTGTATCTTCATTGGGAAGGATAAAGTCCCACATTCCTTGTAATTCGACCACTTCTTCATCATATGTTTGTTCTTTAGTTGTTGAGACCTCATCTTCCTCCATATCTAATTCAATATTTGATATAGTGCTTAGAGGCTTAGGATCAGCGAAGGGTTTCCTTTTATATGGTTTGAAAGATTTCTTTGAGGAAGTCTCTACTACTTGTTTCTTGATATCAACCATTTCATTAGACATGGTTTTGAGGACTTTTTGTAAACCTTCAAGATCAAAAGGATCTTTAGGTGGTTTTTTCTTGGATTCATCCCTAAAAGTCACTTTCTTGGATTTTCGTTCTTCTAAAGAATTTTCTTATCTAAGGCTAGAATTTGTTTTTCTACAACTATTGCTTCTTTCATGTTTTCTGGCAAAGTTGGTTTGGAAACCCTATCAATGAAAATAACTGCTTTTGAAGGGAGAGCAAAAATGTACCATTCATTTTGGAGTTCATCACTGGGCTTGGATGCCATTGGTATTTTATTCAATAACTTGTTGAAACGAGAATTAAAGTCTTTGATCGGTTCTTTAGGTTTTGCCTTCAAATTGGAGAGATCATTGAGAAGGGTAGCCGTGGATCTGTCATCTCTAAGTTTGGTTAGCAGCTGCTCTTGAAAGGCATCCCAACTATTAATAGAACCTGATGGTAATGAAAAGTACCATGATCCTACTAATCCTTGTAAGGTATAAGGGAATAATCTTAAAACTGCATGTTCTTCTACTACTTCATTCAGATTAATGAACAACATAAAATTGTTTATGTGTTCCTCAGTTGGTAGGCCATTATTAGGATTGAACTTCGGTAGCCACTTTTTGGGATGGGCTAGTAATTGGTGTAAAGGTCCTGCCATTTGTATGGCTCCTGGATTTGTCCATGGCCTTGGAGGTTTTTGAGCCATCGTTGGTGTCTGCGTAGAGGAAGGTGTTCCAGTGGTTCAAGGTGATTGGGTAGAGGGGCTTGCGCTCCAGTACCAGTGTAAATCAAGCTATGGAGTTGTGAGGTGGGTGATTGATCTTGTGATGAGATGGATGGAATGAATGAGGATGACTGAGGTGATGATGAGAGAACCTCACTATGGGAATCAGATGGTGTCTTCTTAGCTCTCTTATGGCTTGGTAGAGGGAATTAGAATGGTGGGATCCTAAAAATTTCACTCTGTTCTCTAGTCAATCTTTGAGATGAGGGAAACTGAGAAGTAACATTATCTTGGGATAACTCAAATTCTTCTTGAGATATCGAAATCCCCTGTAACTTATGAATCAAAGATTAGACTTCAGGGGTTTCTATAGAACAAGAATGATATGGCTTCTTTGGAATTTCTGTAGTGGGTTCTAAGGGTGTCTTTACAACTTCTCACTTAAGATTCAGAGATCTGGAATGCGATCGAGAAGTTGGAGGTGATGGTGAGGGATTTTTACTCATAGAATGGTCCGTTGGTTTCAATTTATTTTCCATTCATAGTTAGACCCTCCTTTTAGCACCAAAATGTTGAAGCCTCGAAAATCGTTGCTACAACATGGGGGAAAACCACCCGATCTGGACCCTGGTTGGCAGCTCCTCTTCAGTTTGGCATAGTGGCTCCGACTAGGGATAATGGGACCAGTTTCCCAAAAGTGATTTTGATAGTGTTGATGGGGTGATATATGATGTAACGGGGTGATGATTAAGCTAAGTGTAATATAATCTAAACTATTTGAACACATGCATATATCCTAGTTTGAACACTATTAAACTATAACTATGCCTGAGAATAAAGTAAAGTATGCGATATACAATAATGTCTTATAGCAATTGGTAATAAAGATCATTCAGCTGCAATAAGAAGTGAAATCGTTTAACAATAATCATTTTGGATAAATAGTGAGCCAAAACGATTGTGAAAGATATATCACATATAGAATTGTTCATATATTCAGTAGAAAATTAAAGCCAACACCATAGAAAAGTGCAATAATGCTAATTGAAATTCAAACTTTCATATATAAAACAATTGAAGAAAAGTTATTGCGTGATACATAAATAAAACATAATCACAAGATAAAAGTACCATATATGATAAGTTCTGCTCATGTGTTTTAGCAATATCGACCTAATTCAAATCAATCCAACATCATCTGAGAGTGGAAAAGTGCAATTTCAGTAGAGCATGCCAAATATTCAAAAGAAAATAGATCTTGTTCCATTCATTCCACCAGAACCTCCTTAAAGGTAAAAAAGTGCATGTTTTGAAGAATGTTTCTGATAAAATTTCTGGACCCCTCTCTAAATGCATGAGATGGGTTTAAATAGTAAAACTATAGGTCCTAAAGTAGATTATTACAAAAATAGGTGAGGAGGTTTAAACAACCTTCCTCAGATTATGCTAACTAAAACTAAAATAAAAATAAAAATAAAAAGAGTGACTAACTCCTTTGCATTTGATCCTTAAGATCACAGATATATGTCATTGGTTTGAGCTATGTCGGTTGACCGATCATAGATTTTGACTAACTAGTAAATATAGCGTCCGTCAGTGTTGGCACCATTTTTTGTGTGGAGGTAGTTAGGCATCGCAAGGTCATCCACTGGCTGTATGGTTTGACTAAGAATTTCCCGTATGCTTCCCAGTTCATCTTGTTCGTTTGTTTGATCACCTACTCCCTTTCCTTTGCTGCTTGTCTCCATTTTTGCTCTAGTTGGTTGGCGTTTGGGAGAAATCATGGTATAGATTCTACAACCAGGTTGGTTCCATGTAGATTTTCATTAATGGCTTCAATGATGTTGTTTTCTGCTGCTGCCATGACCACCGTTGCCCTTTCTTCTTGCTTGAGCCAAGAAATCCAGTCTGCAAATAAAATTTCCTTATACGATTCCTCCAATTTTTGCAAATCAACCTTCCTCCAATCTTCTGATTCTTAGCAGGTGATTGTTAGCTTATCACTGGTCTCACAATAAGGACTTATTTGTGAGATTTTCTGGCACAAAAATTCATTTTGTTGCATTAGTTGGGAGTTAAGGCTGAGAGCTTCTTTTACGAGCTGATCAATTTGCAGATTGTCTTTATACTTATCTGTCATAGCATGAATCCACACATCCTTTTCTTCTAGGCTAGCTTGATGTTGTATTTGCATATGTTCAAACTCCTATTGAAGCTTGGCTATTTGTAACTCTGCTTGTTGGTTAGATTTTTCTTGCTCTAATTGTTGTTCCAATAATAAGATCTTTTGTTCCTTTTCTCTTAGCAGCATTGGACCTTTTTCGCTTTATCAATAGTTGCCATAGCATAGGCTCCCGCAAATTGCGATAATCTCGTAAGGTTTTGAGATGGGTCCATGGGCGAATCTTTCCAGACAATGTCCATTGGTTCATTGTTGAGAGTGGTAATAGCTGTAGCATCTAACTTTTTTTTCTTCCTTTGCCTTTTGGTGACAAATTTATGGGTAAAGCTATAAAACACATCTAATGGAGGAATTTCCTCAATTCTCAAAATAATTTCAGAAGTGGGGGTGGTAGGAATGAGCTCCACATCCTGAGTGCCTACAATTTTCTCCACTCTAATTTCATGAGTTTATTTGTGCTGTGGAGTCTGTATCTCAGATGTTTGTTCCTCTGTATGGAGCTTCTCATTAAAATGCTCCCATTATTTTTCTAAATCAACAACTAGGGGTTTCACCGATTGAGTGGAAGTAGAGGGAAGTTCAGCTTGTTTCTTTGCCGAGGTTTGTTTGGCTGCTTTTTTGTGGTTTCGACTATGTCCCTTTCAAACTCTCTATTTTTATTGCCTCCATTTTGGGACTTTAGTTGCAAGTGATCTGATTCACGAGTAGAGTTCTCCTGGGACTCTACTTCGAAATTTTCTTTGGAATTTTCTATGGAGCTTTCGTCTAAGCTTACAATGGGAGTTAGATCCCTTATTAGTCAATCTATAGCAGGTCCAATAGGATCTATAATAATCTCCTCTCCTTATATTCACGGAAGGCTTCAAGATCATCTGGGGCAAAAAGTAGTGATGCCATATGCGTCACTTCTGAAAAACATCTCTTTTTGTAGGAAGAGGTCATCGAAGACATCTTCCTCATGGGTGAATGGTTTCACTTTCAGCATAGTAGTGAAGTCTTTGGTAGTGCCATTTGGGTCATACTGTCTTGCTGGGAATGTAGTCAATTTCAGAGATTTCATAATCTCTTCTTCGTTGCATGCATGTCAAAAATCGTGTAGTGAAAACACACCACATAGTAATGGAAATGTAGGCCAAATGGCCTTTTTATGTTCCTTCAATCCTTTGCTCAGCCCACCTTCCCCTGCTATTTGGTAGGTTATCTCCCTGGCCATTAACTTGTTGGGGACATAGTATGAGAGGACATGCGGTGAAGAAATGCTCCCAAATACTCTGATATATGTATTAATGTCTCCTCTCCAAACCATCTGGATGTAGGTAGGATATCTATTTCAGGTTCTCTAGAAAATCTAGGGGCATTCCTATTGTAGACTTGTTTATGAATAGGTAGCATAACTCCTTAACAAATTTTGTAAAAATGGGGGCGAAAATGAGATTCCCACATACTCTTATGATATATATGGATACTAAGCAGGTCTTGCACAATCCACTTCCATCCCATGATAGGAAATTTGGAAGCAAAACAGATAGCGTCCATTACATAGGCACTCATGAAAAATGGAGGGTAAACCCTTGAAGATATACTCTTCTTTCTCCTATACTCCATTATGGATTTTTCCAAATTATCAGACAAAATTTGGGCCCAATTCATTATTGTTGCATGTACATCTACATCTATTAATGACATCCATTTTGGGGAAAATTTGGTATGATTGGGCTTGCCAAACATTTTACATAGCATGGCTGCTGCAAAACTATGAGGGGGAGAGATAGGTGTTGTAGAGTACATACCCATTTTATCCTTTTTGATCTTGCCTTACTTTTCAGTCCAGGACTGCGTGACTTCTGCTGGGTCTTCATTCTCCTTAGCAAATTTCTCGAGGAACTATTTATTGTAGATATTTTGTGGCTCTGGTAAATTGTACATAAGTCGTAGGCTGTCTGGTGAAAAAGATCCCATAACCTCCTGCCTACTATAATTGAATTATCTATCTGAGACATCCACCTGATCGATTATCCATTTAACCATATCTGTATATGGAATTATCTTCGACCTTGTGGCTATGCGGTGTAGAAATGATCATGCTATCTTGAAGAAGGAGATGTTGGAGGAAACATGACCATCGACTGTGGCCTTTGTTACCAGAGGTCTTGGTTTCTCCTCTTCTAATAAGTCATACATGGCCTCCCATGTTGAGGTTATTCACTTTGCTGCATGTAGTGTTAGAGAATAAAGGGTTAATTTTTTATTTTTCAAATGTGGTTGGCTTTCCCCTCTTTGCCATTGCTCCCAACGACTCTTGCTGTGGATTGTTCCTGAAAATGGAGCGAAGCAGAAGCTATCAGATAGACACAAGTAAAAATGAACATAATAATGAATGATACAGATGAATTTGAAAAGGTTTTGGGCTCCCATCACATTTCGCAATATCGCAGGGTTCGAGCTCCCATCGCATTTCACAATATCGCAGGGTCTGGGCTCCCATCGCATTTCACAATATCGCAGGGTTGATAATTTTTCGGATCTTTCTTAAGGGTTTCCAATGTGATGTGATAAGGGTGAACATTTCATCGCAATATTGCATATCACATGGTTAAATATACTTTGTGAGGGTGCGCTCCTTGCAAGTAGAGATATGTGATGCATGCCTTACTTTAATAAGAAACATTTTAGAACTTAGTTCAAATGAAAAAGTCTAATTGTTTTAAAGTTAAGTGCGGTAATCCATTTTGATCGCTTTTTAATGAGTTTTGGTTGTTAACAGGGCTTTTGACATGCTTGATCACGCGATATGTGAAAAGGCGAGCATTTGCTAGCTTTTTAAAGGGTTACATCTTAATATCTTGCTTTATTCCAAAAATAACGAGAAAATGCCTAAGTGCTAAATTTATTTTTTGGAAGGATTTTTTAAGGGTCCCCATTTATTAATAGAATATCAGCTATTATGTTAACAAATGGGGGGTTTGTTGAATAGCACAACAGGTTGTTAGTCTTGGTAAAGGCTGATTTCAAATTAATAGATACAATGTCTTAAACTTTGGAACATGTGATTGATGTGTGTGATTAGTTGCATGGAAACATGCTTTGCATTACCATGACAAGGTAATAATTGATTTGTTTATATAACTAACAGTTGGGTGAATGTGATAGTACATAATAAGACTCAATTACAATAAGGAAAAAGATGAAACAAAAAAATTGGGTGAGGATTCCTTTGGCTAGTTTTAGAAACTGCAATTCCAAATGAATGAGTTCTTTGCATACAAGAAGTATTCTTAACCCTAATATTGTTTGAAATTATGTGGATATGTGTTATATTCATGAACATGTATTTGACAGGTATAAAAACTGGTTTCTAGTGATGGCTAGATTCATCAAGGAATTGGAGTCCCTTGAGAGGTTATATATGTACGTGTTCAGTTATTGCAAGCATCATGCTTGGTACAACAAGGTAAGATAGCTTGTATATTGTTATATTTATTTATACACCAATAGTTATGTGTTTATGGCAGTTTGATGTATGGAATTTCATGGAAAGCTCAATTCCTTGTCCTTCTGAGAACAATCTTATGAAAATATATTGGAAATTAAGGGCCATTGTTCCCAATTATTGTAACCATTGGATCGGGAAAAACAACATCAACACCACCCATATGGATTGAACTAACGGGAATAACCAATAAATACTCCCCCATATTCAAATTAATATTATTTCACTTTCCTAAACAATTTATGGTACCTGCATCTACAATTATCACTTGAAATTCTAGTGTTGGATAAAAAACAATTATAAAGTTTTACCAATTTGTAATTGATGAAGTTATGGGTAAAACTTGAATCAATCAATATTGTTACCCTTTTCCATTTGATATATCCTTCTATATTAAGGGTTTGTGGAGTACTAATTCTAGCTAATGCATGACAAGAGATTGTTGGGGTAGTCTCTTTTAGCTCTAGATATTTTGAAGTTTCCACTTCTTGATCTTCTTCATCTTCACAGTCTATGTAGAACAATTTCTTTTCACTGCATTTATGTGCTTTACTATACTTTTGTCATAGTTGAAACATAGTCCTTTGGTCTTCTTTCATCCATTTGCGGAGTAGTCAAACTTGTTGGTTTCGGAAAGGGAGCATGCTTTTCTCTATATTTATTAGTGACCAATTTTCTAGTGGCCATATTTTATTTTCAACTTTTCCTGCTAGATTGAAAGCATGATCTAGAGATTTAGGTTCAAAGAGATGCATCTCATGTTGGATGTTTTCCTTTAGATTTCCCATAAATAGGTCTAACAGGTTATCCTCTGAAATATTTTTTACTCTAAGACTCAAGTTTTGGAATTGTTGAGTCTTCTTTGTAATTGGACCTTTTTGTTGAATATTTATCAATTGAATAAAGAATATGTTGCACTTAATATCCAAATAATGTGTTATCAGTTCCTCTATAAAAATGGACCTAGATATAACATAATACCTTTTTTTTCACAAAAACATTGATGCCATACACTACCCAGTGAAATATTATTTTCCCATTAGTCAGAATGGAACCCACACTACAACTCATCCTAACAAGTGTGCTCACTTTGAGGGAACATGATGATGTGGGGTCAGGACATGGTAACCTCCACATGATCTCGGTTTCAATCGTATTGGCTGAGGGGTGGACCCACGTGACAAGTCAACTCGACCAATCAACCTTGGAACATTTACGAGAGCCAAAAGAATGGAGTTTAGGTGATAAGTAGTGGGATGATGTGGCAGGATGATGTCGTGAAAGAGGCCAGAGAGATGAGGCCCAAGGGAAATGCGTTGTAAGGGAAGCATCTAGGGTGATGTTTCTTGGAGGCTTCCTCCTAGAGGTTTAAACGGGAGCAAGAGAGTATAATTGCTGGGGTCACAAGGACCAAGATGATGTAACCTAGAGGTTTCTTCAAGGATGTTTAATAGGGAGCAGTTGAGGATAATCGCTAGAATGGAAAGGACCATGATGATGTGTCTCGGAAGCCTCATTTCTGAAAGACTGAGGGGATCATTGACACCGATGTAGTTTGGTGACACATAATTCTGGGTGCCATGTAAGAGGGTGACAAGTGGACCTTAGGTTGTCATCTCATGCCATGTCAGACATGAGTTGGAGAATTGATAACGACATAGGCCTCAAATTATCGTTATTCACGTGTCAACAAAAGCATATGTGGTTTTGGGAAACCGGATATTGTCTTGTGATAGCCCCTGTAGTGGTTTCAAAAAATGTGATGGAGGGGTACCACAATTGATCCCAACTATAGACTTGGAGATGGCAGTTTTGATAAACCATTTTGCACCATCCGTGCCCCTTGTTAACATTCGTGTATGTTGACCTGTCACAGATCGTCGATCTAGAGCGCGAGCATCATGGACCATTGATGTATTTTAAATAATTATTTCATGTATATATATGCAGTTACAGTGGAATTGGGCATCGGGTGGGAGCCACTGTGTCCATTAGATGGTGGTGAATCATTGCAGAGAGAGAGAGAGAGAGAGAGAGAGAGAGAGAGAGAGATCTGAGTTATAATACTCTCGTGTAGAAGAAGAGTGGTAAACTTAATTAAATAATACAAACCCCTTAAAAGAAGAATTGACAATAAAAGGGCATAAAAGACAAAGAAAAATTATCCCATTTTTTTAACAGTACAAGAGAAATTGGATTAGTAAGTGGACATTCCATTGAGGTAAAGTTTGTAGTGTATAATGATACTTTTGTAATGCATACCCTCAAACTAAATTCATACTTTTTAACCAACTTTCATATCCCTTGTTTAAAATTAGATGATCTGTAAACTACCATGGATATTCCACTGGGCACTTTGTCACAACATATCTGATAAAATTATACTAAAAAGAGCTTAAATATACACTATGTGGATAAGAAGAGTGGTAAACTTAATTAAATAATACAAACCCCTTAAAAGAAGAATTGTTAATAAAAGGACATAAAAGACAAAGAAAAATTATCCCATTTTTCTAACAGTACAAGAGAAATTGGATTAGTAAGTGGACATTCCATTGAGGTAAGTGGGGTGTTTACGCCAAGGTTGTAGTGTATAATGATACTTTTGTAATGCATACCCTCAAACTAAATTCATACTTTTTAACCAACTTTCATATCCCTTGTTTAAAATTAGATGATCTGTAAACTACCATGGATATTCCACTGGGCACTTTGTCACAACATATCTGATAAAATTATACTAAAAAGAGCTTAAATATACACTATGTGGATAAGAAGAGTGGTAAACTTAATTAAATAATACAAACCCCTTAAAAGAAGAATTGTTAATAAAAGGACATAAAAGACAAAGAAAAATTATCCCATTTTTCTAACAGTACAAGAGAAATTGGATTAGTAAGTGGACATTCCATTGAGGTAAGTGGGGTGTTTACGCCAAGGTTGTAGTGTATAATGATACTTTTGTAATGCATACCCTCAAACTAAATTCATACTTTTTAACCAACTTTCATATCCCTTGTTTAAAATTAGATGATCTGTAAACTGCCATGGATATTCCACTGGGCACTTTGTCACAACATATTTGATAAAATTATACTAAAAAGAGCTTAAATATACACTATGTGGGTTTATTTCTTTTTAGAGTTTTGGAACTGTAAATTATTGTTTTTGTGTATTCATGCAAATTATAATTATGCAAAAAATAGAGAACAATGAAATAAAAACTCACAAACCAAGTTGACACAAATTATAACCTAGGAAACCCATTACGGAGAAAACCCAACTGGAAGGTGAGGTAGTTATGCTCTCTTTCTCTGAATATAAAATGGATGTGAGTACAAAGAAGTAAGGTATGTGGCTCATGGGCTAGTAGAGTGCACACATATTGTCTGTGTTCTCTCTCCCAATCCATATCATCTACTCTTCATTTCTCTGGAACAAATGCACTCGAAAAGAATGGAACCCCTTTTCCTCCTAATGTCTTGGTTATAACATAGACCGATGACCTACTAGTGGTTAGGTTTGACTCTCTCAACTCTTAACCAAAGTTAAAATATGGACTATTCTAGAGTATTCTTCATCATGGTCATGTGGCTAGCCCCTTTTCCATGAGTAATGGGGGTTGATGTGGTATCCTCTTGAATTATGGTGGCCAAAATAGGAAGGTCAACTTCTCAGTGGCATATATTTTGCATAGACTCTAATTGAAGTGATTATTTAACTTTTGGAAAGGTATATAGGTATAGAATAGGATAAAAAGGTGTGGTGCGAAAGTGAAAAAGTTTTACCCCCAAAAAATGCCATTTGATGCCTCATTTCTCCAGGAAGGATTCATACCCCAAATTGGCAAATTTGATCCCGTTGTAAAAACTAGTCCTATGAGCTGATTCCTCCACTTTTTCCACTAAGAAAGCATCGATATAGATAAAAAATTATACTGATCCAATTTGTATCACAAATCCCCATTTTTGGAGGATTTTTTTCCCCAAGATATTCTACCAATTGAGGTGAGGAAAATTTTCCTCCACCTTCTCTCGGGTGTACCATTTATCCTTGCCTAGAAGTTGTACTTTCAACCCAATCTACCAAAGGTCATTCTACCCCTACCTTGTAGTCCTATACCTCTTCTACAAATTTTTATTCTTTGTCAACTCTTCGTGAGTATCTGATGCCAAATTCTCTACAGAAGGTAGGACATATTCCTCTTCCTGATCTAGCTTGGAAGGCTCATAGAGTTTTAGATAACTAAGTAAATGTGAATCTAAGGGGCATAATGAGTCCATAGGAACTATATTCCACCTTTTCCTTTATCACAAAGGGACAATATCATAGAGCCTTGATTTTCTTACTAGGACCTTATATCCTCTCCTTACTCAAATGTAACCACATCTATATACCACTTTGAACAACTTCTTTGTTCTGTGTTGATGATGTTGATCTTTGCATTTCTCTTGTGACTTTGGTAGTATCTCTTGTACCTATGTATGGATATTCTTTCTCTTCTCCACAAAATTTTCAACCCTCAAGGCATCCTTTGTAATATCCCCCTTCACTTTTCCTTTTTTCCCATATGCAATATCTAAAGATGAAGGTGGAAAATATCTAAAACAAGTTTCAAATGGGTACTTACCAATATGTAATATCCCTCCCATAATAAATAATAAATAATAAAAATAAAAATATAATAATATAATAATAAATAATAAATAATAAATAATAAATAATAATTTCTCGATAAGACATAAAATGCCCTGCATAAGACATTTGAATACATAAGAATCATAAGCTTGTGGTCATGGATATGCGTGTTCCTCGCAAATTCATTGTCCTTTCGACAACAGATGTCGAAAATCGGCACACAACTTATAAAGTCAACAGACCATTTACACAATCAGTAGTACCTTTTTTCTCATCCAAGGTAGATAAATTGGTTCCTTCAACCAAATTCTATTTTACTCATATGAAAATGAATACAATATCATTTCACCATCTCGTCTAGGATCCCTAGACTATCTCTTCATTACACATTAAAACCAATATCGTGTATCCTACCCAAAGTTAGGTAAATACCAAATTCAATCTGTAATTTTACAACTATAAATTAATCAATTCTCAAAGTTAAACATTAAAACTTAATGTATTCCCTAGTATTTAATTTTTTTTATCATTAAATAAATATTTATTTCCATGTATATATTTTTCTATATATATATGATTAATTAATAAATATAATCATAATTGTGATTTATCACCATCCTATTAATCACTAAAATCTTTTCTTATGTGTACTTCATTTGAGGTAACCTTGGATCATATTTATCGCACCATTGAAAATGAGCGCTAAGAAATCCACTTCAGATTTGAGAATGCGCCCTGGTCCAAGTAGAGAGTTGGTGCGCCCTGGTCCAGTAGGCTTCTTCAGTGAAGTGTCATGCGCCTTAGAGAGGACGTCTTTATAAACCCAAAGACTGCATTACCCGTAATGAGGTTACGCTGAGAATGATACTCGGGGGTGTTTCCGGCATCCTACGTGCTGGACCAATTAAATCTCTCCCTTTAAGGCTGACTCGGATAGCACATCAAATTCTTTTTATATTCCGACGTTTGTCAAGCTTTAATTAGAGCTTATTTCCACTGATCAAAATTATGCCGATGCCGATGTATGATTTCTCTGTCACTAGAGTGCATGCGTCATTAAATTGTAGTCTTGATGGACGAGGATTGTTCTTACGCTTCAAAATTTGTACTCCAGGAAAAAGAAATCATTTAATTTAATAAAATTGGTTACTAGTAATTGCACTTTGGATGGTAAAACTTTTTCCATATTCCACTCCATTTGCCAATCGAGAACTCAATGCTTATCAGTGCCGTATTTCAAACTGATAATTTAAAAATTTCTGATAATCAGTTTGGTACACGATTACCCTATTTGCTACCAAATTCTTTATATATATATATATATTATTGCGGATCTAAATTTTTTTTTTCGCCTAATTGACCATACTGTCGTCCGAAAGGTGCCAAACATCGCGTGTTCCAATTGACGCAGAGTACATAAAGCCTAAAGGAATTTTTTTTTTTACAGATTGTAACCACCATCCGCTTTGTATATAGCTTTGCCGCCCACTAATGAAAATTTTCATTATTTGCAATGCTATAGTCGTTCTCATATTCAACCATAGAATGATAATCTAAAAGAATCAGAATGCTCATTCAGTAAATGACTTAGATCAAGGACCTTTAATCTATGCATATATCCATACCCAATTGACTAACATCACCACACATCCATGAAACTGGAAATCTAGCTCAGAATTTGTTCTATGTGTAATCGATCCAAGCGAGAAACAATTAAAACTTGTACACCATAGAAAACATGACCTTAAACTTTCTTTGGATCATTTATTAGCTTCTTTCTATAGCCCTATTTCTCGCTAACACAGTAATGATGCAGCTTCTTTATATAGTCCTATTTCTGATTATCAAAACATATAATTAGTTCTGATACGAATATATTTCATATGTTAATATAACTATAGTTTATTCAGCCTGGCATACATTTTGAAAACAACCAATTTGTAAAGTGCTCAACACAAAGTAAAAGGCATTCAGTAACAACAATAAATTGCTTATAGATTCACACCTAGAATTCAAAAGCACAAGATAAATACAAACCAGGTTGCAAAGTTTTATGACGACCAGAAAACAAATAGCCTCAACAATTAACACCACAGATGAGCAATTCTAAACCAATGGCGTAGTGTCTATTTCAGTTAGATTCCTCACACCACTCATGGCCAACCATGAACAACATTGAACCTCTACGTACATTGTGTGATCTAAGTAAACCAGATGTGCCATAAACTTTAGGACCATACTAGCGCACACTCTATGTAACTATGTTCAGAAAATACACCACTAATGCCCTCTTTCAGATAAATGATCCATTCATGTTTCCCTTTTCCATTCACACAATTATATATATATATATGGTGCATAGATAGACTAGTGATAGACAGATAGACCAATCATTAACAAAAGAAGTCTCAGTGTTGATCAAAACATGCAGAACATACAAAGAACCTCCAAGCCTCAATCTCCTTTCACACCTCCATTCACCGCATTCTGTAACTTTTTTTTTTTTTAAACGAATTAGTGAATTTAAGTTTGAATTTAATGGTGAATTTGATGGTGATTTTATTGACAAGTTTAAAGATCAGGCAGTTATTTCATAAAATTCATAAAAAAAACATTAAGATTAGCTGCTTTCTTGTGAAATAAATGTCTGTGTACAGAAAGAAAGAAAGGAAGATGTTTTCTAAATTAAACTGACGACCTCGCCTCCTCCGAGGAAAAACCAGGGAATTAAGACCAGGAAGAAGTCGAACCTGTAACCCGTGCCGTGCTACATGGACACAGTCATCAAGCTTGTGGAAGAATTACTTTCAAGAAAAAAAATTACATATCTTTGAACGTTTACAGTCATGACATATTGGATTAAATAAGGAGGTCTAAATTACATCACTTGGTAGTCATGATACTAGAATGCAGATATTACACAATTTAGCACCGCTCTATTTATATGGTTTGATTTTGCAACAAAGAATGTCTCTCTTTGCTTATATTTTGCTTCCACTATTTTCACTACTAATCTTTCTACAACAGTATTCTTGTTGCGCTAATCCATCACAACAAAGTTGTTGATTTGTTTTAGCGCAACCCATGTCACGCTACCAGACCATTCTCATAATCCAATGATAGTGTGCCTGCAACTGTTCAATCCCACCTGCAGCCTGGTTGGTTATATCAGATTTCAAGCTCTGTTCCATATATTTATGTCATTTTATGTATTGTTTACCCACTTTGCATACATATATTTCACACAAAATTTAATTTATGGCCATACACTCTGCCAAAAACTTAAGCCTACCATTTAAGTAGTGAAGATAATGCTAAAATTCTTCTAGAACCTTTAACCTAGGTACTCTGGTTTAAAATTTTGGGCTTGATTTCTATCTTGAGGCGAACAAAATTGGTTTCATAAAACTGATCCATTGCCTTCTTGGATAAATAGACCACAATTCTCTCCATCTATAGGGCTACTATGGTAGTTAAGCTTTTAATTAGTCTGGATATTGCATTGCATTAAGTTAACATAGGCATTGATTGGCAGGCCATTTTTGGTCAAATCTAGAAAGTAATCAGACACAAAAAACCTAACCAATGACTACAAAATACTAGGGTTTGGCATTTGTTTGGATTAGAAACATTGCTTAGTAACAAAATCAAGGTGAATGAATGGGAACAGTTGGAATGGAGGAAAAACCAATTGGCCGGGCGTCTTAGACCATTGCCAGACGTCATCTTCGACTTGCTTTTCCACAAACTCTGGCTGACGTGAAAATAAAAGGTTAAAAGATTATTTTTTTATTTTTAACCTAAAGAAGGAGCTTTTAGAAGTCCTGGCTTAAAAGAATACAATAAAACAATTGCTCTGGCTTCAAACGACAAAATAATATATAAAAAAAACATCGGCAAAGAATGCGCATAGGGAAATAATCCTTATCCTCTACCGGGTTAGCTGTTTACTTGCGGCATCCTTATCGCTTATAGGTTCAGGACATTACTAAATTGTGAATAAATCTTCCCAATGGCATGCCTGAACTTGCAACTAATTTTAAGTGCAGGGACCAAACTAATTTTGACATTTGAAATGTTAAAATTAGCTACTGCACCGAAGAATCCTTTTCAAATTCAATCTCCATTTGCTCTCCATTTGCCTCAACCTCGAAGAACGGCTACGCACTGGGTTGAGTAGAGTGCCGATGCCAAGTGTTTAAAATTTCTGTTTGAACTATCAAAACAGAAGGGTATCGAAGAGGAAGACATCCATCAAAGCAAAGCTGTTTACTAACAAAAATCGCAATCTATAAATCACATCAGCTTTGTTAGTCAAAGAATTACTCGGTAACGTATCTCATGGAAACCCTCTTTTTTTCAATTGCACTCATGTTTCAAAAGTGTCAAATTGTAACTTTAAAACAAGTCAAGTTAAAAATCCCAACAAAGTAAATTTTCGGATGCCCATAGGCCCTAAGGATTAAACATGCTCTGATACCATATGTAACAACACAAAGTAAACTAACATTAATGTCTTAATGAAAAACAAATACTTACAGTATGCCAAAATGATCACAAGATTTTGGGGACGACTCTCCTCCCAACCGTAGGCTCAATTGTGCAGGATTCTGCTACAACTTGCCACCCCTGAGCCCTCAATCAACGACTATTGCCAAAATCATAAATGATATTTAAAAATATACAAATAATAAAAATAGTAATAACTACACTAAAGCTCTAAATAAGAATAAATAGTAATAAAACAAAGAAAGCAATAAAAAGAATCGGTAAAGCTATCAAAAAGAAGAGTATTTGGGTATTTTGAACATAATGGAAGAATTTGGTAACTTGGTATTCTAAAGGTATCACTGTAAGGTCTATCTAAGGATGATGCACCTAAAGAAGAAATATTGGCAATCAACCAATGAAGTTGAATGATTATGGTAATAATTTTACGGAACTTGGACGGTATGATAAAATGATGGGAAAGGATAAGTGTGTACATGACAACATCTATAACAATTTTCCCTCTAATGGGAGGGCCACATTGTAAAGTTTTCCATAGGTGACTAACTATTTATGGATAACAAGACGTATGATCAGGTAATTTTTGTTGAGATTTTCTGTTTGGAGTAAGATAGGAAAAATCTCAGTTGATGACAACAATAGGAATCAATTCCTAGATTAGCTCCAGGTTGTTGGGAGATGATTAATGCCTCCTATATTTGATGTGAGTGAGTTAATGAGGTTGTTAGATTCTCTTTGCTATATAATAGGAAACCATTCGGATTGTTTGCTATGAGGGTGAGAGTTTTGTGAGGATTTATTTATGTAATCTCCTGTTTGATTATTAAGATTGCCGATGCCTATGTTGTGTGGACGTAGCCCAGATTGATTGGGTGAACCACGTTAAATTCTTGTGTCTTATGTGCTTGAATTATCTGCTGTGTATTTTGTTTAAACTAGTTGTGCATCTGATCTCCAACAAGTGGTATCAGAGCAGTTGGAGGCGTGGCACAGCTGGACCGGGCTGGAGGTGGAGCGCAAAGGCGTGTTGAACTGCTGTTGCTGTCTGCCTGCGTGGAGGTTTACAGCGCTGAGGAGTATTAGAGATTGTTGTGTTGCTGCACCTGCGTGTAGCACTGGAGTATTGTTGTATTGGTTGTTGTATTGTCGAGCACTTGCTGTATTGATTGCTGCGTGGTGTTTCCTACTTGCGTGTAGACTGAAGGCAGTGTTGTATACGCACTGCTGTTCAAACAAGTGTGGAGCTGGTTGAGCTTGCATGGAGGCTTGAAATTGTGCATGCTGGAGTTGATCTAAACTTGCGTGTTCGCTGTTCGTGCCAAATGCTGTGCTGGTGCATAGTGTGGGATTGTATGCGTAACCGAACAGTTGGTTTATAGTGTCGGATATCAGTGTAAAGGCTGCCAGTTCAGAGAGCTTCGTTTTGGGAAGCCTATGGAAGCGTGGATTCTATTTTCAATTGGTGCGGTTGAACTGGTGTGTGCTGGAGAGTGCGTGTAAGTCCAAGCACTGTTTTTTCTTTTGTATTGTTTTTGTTTATTAAATGGTGGCGCTGCGCTGGTAATTGTGTGTGCTGGTGATGCGGAGGCGTTACAGTATGTTTATATTCCAGCGCATATAATCATAAGGGATTCTTAGTAGTTTATTTAACTTCCATCGTAATTTTGTCCACCGAAAATCATAAGGAATACTAGCATCCATCCACCACATTCGTGCTCTCTTAAAGGAAGCCACCAGATTTAAAAATGTTGTACATGAGGAAACCACCAGATCTGAAAATGTTTTTTTTTGTTAAACATGCCTTTCACTAGATCTCAATGAATTTAAATGAGGTGGAGTAGATTTTGGTGGAGCGGATCAATCCTTCCATTGGTGATTCAAACCTTTTTTTTTATGGTGTGCGGTGAGATATATATTTTGTTATAAATTGCAGAATTGGTACATTGTGATTCACACAGCAAAATATTTTTTTTTGTTTACACAAAGGCTAAAAAAGGCATAGGCAGTATGTGTTGTTAATTGCTGGTATTTAAAGCTGGTTTTTTGGAGATTATTGGGTTTTTTGTTTTGTTGATACAAAATGGCGAAAACTCAGAGTGCCTGGTTTGAAATTGAGAAGTTTAATGGAAAAAATAATTTCGAAATCTAGAAGGTGAAAATGCATGACTTGCTTGTCCAACAAGGTGTGGTAAAGGCATTAATGGGTAAATCCAAACAACCTTACAACATCATAGACGATGAGTGGGATGAGATGGATGAAAGAGCAGTTAGTGCTATTTGATTATGCCTGGCGGACGATGTCCTGTTTAATATCGTGTCGGAGGTAACAACTGCTGGTTTGTGGACGAAATTGGAGAAACTGTACATGACCAAATCCTTAACCAATAGGATTCTCCTGAAGCGACAGTTGTACAGTTTGTGAATGAAGGAAGGTACATCGATTGTTGATCATTTAAATGCTTTTAATACTCTTCTTGTGCAATTACAAAGTATAGAAGTAAAAATTCCATCCGAGGATAAAGCTATTACTTTATTGTGCTTTTTGCCCGAGTCATGGGATCATTTTGTTACTTCTATAAGTCTTAGTTCATCAGAAACTATTGATTTTGATGATGTAGTAGCATCCTTATTATTGGAAGAAACAAGGAGGAAGTCGCATTCCGAAACCTCTACATCAAAAGCTATGATGGTTAGAGGTCGTTCGAAAGAAAGACGCCCCAGGAAGCCGAACGACTCACGTTCAAAGTCGAAAGGGAAGAAGAGTAAGCTAAAGTGTTGGTTTTGTGGCAAATCAGGGCATTTAAAGAAGGACTGCTGGAAGCGACAGCAGCAAACTTCAAAAGCAGATTCTTCGACAGAGAAGAAGGAGGCCAATGCGATAGATACAGGTTCAACATCTGGTTCAGGTATGAGTGATGAAGCATTATCAGTTAATGTGTCAAATCATGGTCAACATTAGTTGTTAGATTCCGGTGCATCAAACCACATGTGTATCCATCAAGAATGGTTTAAGGAATATAAATCAATTAATGATGGAGTTGTGTACATGGGTAATGATGTAACATGTAATATTTTTGGGATTGGGAGCATACAACTACAAATGTTTGATGGGACAATTAGAATATTAACTAATGTAAGGCATGTACTAGATTTAAGGAAAAACTTGATTTCATTAGGAGCAATTGATTCAAATGGATATAAGACTGTAATTCAAGGTGGAGTGATGAAAATTTACAAAGGTATTTTACTAGTTATGAAAGCTAAGAAAGTAGGAAATCTATTTCAGTTAGAAGGAGGTACAGGGTCAGATTTTGTGTCTACTGTGTCTGAACATGACAGTTAGTTCCATTCACTTAGGCATCAAAGATTGGGGCATATGAGTGAAGAGGTTGAAAATTTGGCGATCGCAAGTACTTCCAACCTAAAGTCTGGAAAGTTAGAGTTC
>APFE031440011.1:67361-83483 GCA_000404065.3 Pinus taeda
AAGAAGAGTGGTAAACTTAATTAAATAATACAAACCCCTTAAAAGAAGAATTGTTAATAAAAGGACATAAAAGACAAAGAAAAATTATCCCATTTTTCTAACAGTACAAGAGAAATTGGATTAGTAAGTGGACATTCCATTGAGGTAAGTGGGGTGTTTACGCCAAGGTTGTAGTGTATAATGATACTTTTGTAATGCATACCCTCAAACTAAATTCATACTTTTTAACCAACTTTCATATCCCTTGTTTAAAATTAGATGATCTGTAAACTGCCATGGATATTCCACTGGGCACTTTGTCACAACATATTTGATAAAATTATACTAAAAAGAGCTTAAATATACACTATGTGGGTTTATTTCTTTTTAGAGTTTTGGAACTGTAAATTATTGTTTTTGTGTATTCATGCAAATTATAATTATGCAAAAAATAGAGAACAATGAAATAAAAACTCACAAACCAAGTTGACACAAATTATAACCTAGGAAACCCATTACGGAGAAAACCCAACTGGAAGGTGAGGTAGTTATGCTCTCTTTCTCTGAATATAAAATGGATGTGAGTACAAAGAAGTAAGGTATGTGGCTCATGGGCTAGTAGAGTGCACACATATTGTCTGTGTTCTCTCTCCCAATCCATATCATCTACTCTTCATTTCTCTGGAACAAATGCACTCGAAAAGAATGGAACCCCTTTTCCTCCTAATGTCTTGGTTATAACATAGACCGATGACCTACTAGTGGTTAGGTTTGACTCTCTCAACTCTTAACCAAAGTTAAAATATGGACTATTCTAGAGTATTCTTCATCATGGTCATGTGGCTAGCCCCTTTTCCATGAGTAATGGGGGTTGATGTGGTATCCTCTTGAATTATGGTGGCCAAAATAGGAAGGTCAACTTCTCAGTGGCATATATTTTGCATAGACTCTAATTGAAGTGATTATTTAACTTTTGGAAAGGTATATAGGTATAGAATAGGATAAAAAGGTGTGGTGCGAAAGTGAAAAAGTTTTACCCCCAAAAAATGCCATTTGATGCCTCATTTCTCCAGGAAGGATTCATACCCCAAATTGGCAAATTTGATCCCGTTGTAAAAACTAGTCCTATGAGCTGATTCCTCCACTTTTTCCACTAAGAAAGCATCGATATAGATAAAAAATTATACTGATCCAATTTGTATCACAAATCCCCATTTTTGGAGGATTTTTTTCCCCAAGATATTCTACCAATTGAGGTGAGGAAAATTTTCCTCCACCTTCTCTCGGGTGTACCATTTATCCTTGCCTAGAAGTTGTACTTTCAACCCAATCTACCAAAGGTCATTCTACCCCTACCTTGTAGTCCTATACCTCTTCTACAAATTTTTATTCTTTGTCAACTCTTCGTGAGTATCTGATGCCAAATTCTCTACAGAAGGTAGGACATATTCCTCTTCCTGATCTAGCTTGGAAGGCTCATAGAGTTTTAGATAACTAAGTAAATGTGAATCTAAGGGGCATAATGAGTCCATAGGAACTATATTCCACCTTTTCCTTTATCACAAAGGGACAATATCATAGAGCCTTGATTTTCTTACTAGGACCTTATATCCTCTCCTTACTCAAATGTAACCACATCTATATACCACTTTGAACAACTTCTTTGTTCTGTGTTGATGATGTTGATCTTTGCATTTCTCTTGTGACTTTGGTAGTATCTCTTGTACCTATGTATGGATATTCTTTCTCTTCTCCACAAAATTTTCAACCCTCAAGGCATCCTTTGTAATATCCCCCTTCACTTTTCCTTTTTTCCCATATGCAATATCTAAAGATGAAGGTGGAAAATATCTAAAACAAGTTTCAAATGGGTACTTACCAATAAGAAGTATGGAATGTTATGATATAAGAGTGTTGTCTATATATATATATAGATATATATATATAATATATATATATATATATATATATATATATATATATATATATATAGATACACACCAAATTTTCATCCTAGGTCTTCAGATTCATATGATTATCACCCTTGAAAAGTTGCACTAAAGTCCTTTTGACTACTATTTTCCCATCCGTCTAAGGATGGAATACTTTAGACCTCTTTAAATTCGTTTCCATCTTCTCCCATAATGTAGTTTAGAATTCACTGAGAAATATTGTGTCTATTTCTAAAACGGTGCTCCCTGGTATCCCTAAGTGCACCTAGACCTATCCAACAAACAAGTTTGTTGCTTCTTACTCATTGATGGTCTTGTTTTATGAAATCCTAACACACATCTTGATGAGTCTGTCAACTACCATAAACAGGTGGTTATGTACCTTCATGGTTGTTGGTAAGCCTTCCATAAATTTCATGTAGATGCTTTCCCAAGGACGACTAGGTATAGGTATGGGGGGATATAAACCATGTTTCCTATTAATAAGCTTCCGAGAATAACAAAACATGCATCCTATTATGAACCTAACTACTTGTTCTTGCATCTTGCGCCAATACACATGCCTATAAGAGTTGACCATTATTTTCCCTACACTAAAGTGCCCTACAATATTGGAGGTGTGACCCCCTTT
Source organism: Pinus taeda (assembly GCA_000404065.3). NCBI lineage: Eukaryota > Viridiplantae > Streptophyta > Pinopsida > Pinales > Pinaceae > Pinus > Pinus taeda. The sequence continues at coordinate 69,924 of APFE031440011.1, forward strand.
GATCAATTGCAATCGCTTACATTTAGGAACGCATAACTTATCTATATTGTAGAGTAATATGTCCTAGAGATGGTAGATAATGGTGCCATCACCATCGTGCACATAACTCTGGTTCTGCAACTCCTAAAACACCTCCTTGAAGTCCCCATCCTCTGAATATGCCTCTCTATATGCATCATGGGTGAATGGCTCCATGTGCATCATAGTTCCAAAAACTATAATATTTGATGCGGGTGGCCTTGAAAGCACGTCAGCCAACTTTTTTGTGCTACCCTTCTTATACTTGATCACTAAATAATACTAATATAAAAACCCAACTTGTAATTCCTAGTTTGTTGTAGCTTACTTTGGGCTTGTAGATACTGTAGGGGCTAGTGATTTGTATGGATTATTATCTCCTTTCCCATCAGACAATGCTTCCACTTCTTCACAGCTTGTGCTGGGGCATAAAGATCCTTGTCATAGGTAGGGTAGTTAAGATCTGCCCCATGAAATATTTCAGAATGGTAGTATAGAAGCCTTACTTCCTCCGTTTGTGACCGCTCCCATAATATACCCACATGCATCTATCTCCACTTCGAAGGGCTTCTAAAAGTTTGGAAATTCAAAAACTAGTGCTTGATTGTTATTCTTCTTTATCTCCTCAAAGGCCCTTTGCTGATCCTTCCTCCCTTGGAAATTCTTGCCACGTTATGACATGGAGTGTTGCTGATACCACAAAAAATGAGACTATAAATTTCCTAATGTACTGTGTGATTTGGATTTAAATAGGAATGAAACAAATTACAGATATGACCATACATATATAGATGCAGCAAAAATAATACTTCATTTCATTACTGTAAAATACTGAAATATGCTTACAAACAAAAATGGAAATAAACTAGCTAGGGCGATGGTAGCTTATCTTTAAGAAGAGATGTGGTGGCTACATGCCTTTGAACTATGTTACAATGAGGCTTGAAGGTCTATTTACTGTTGAAAATCAATGGAAAACCCTAAACACCCAAAAACCTAACCCTAGAAGATGAAACACCAAACTGTGGGCCCCGTTTGGGTAAATTGGTACATCAACTTCCCAGGGTCATAACTTTGGCATACAATCTCTGTCTGATGCGCAGAATATCTCGTTAGAAAGATATATACGAGAAAAACAACTTTGGGAAAAGCAAAATGAGTCCAACAATTGATGTTTCTCCTAGTTGTCTGAAAAAAACGTCGTTTAGGGCCTCAAAACGGCTCGCGAAGTTTGGGACTTGAAAAACTGCTAAAAATAGTAAATTGTGCTATAATTAAGGAAACTGAAAAGCTGAAAGAAACAATGGTGGAGGTCCAAGTGGACTTGGTGGGTGGCCACCAATATCCACCTAGATCATTCCTTCCCCCTTAGGAAGAAATGGTCCCCATTGCATTGAGTTCCTCCATGAGATGAGGAAACTTCTGCTGAACTTGGTCCCTGGTAAGCCACTTGCCCTGGTGAAGGAGTTGGCTTGCTTTGACAACTCGATATAGTTGGATATTCTGCTAGCGAGTGTTCTTGATCTGTGTGTCCATGATCCAATCAGTTGCTGCTTGTTCCATGCAATCTGGATTTAACTCTGTGGGTGTGAATTGTTTTGCAATGCCGAATGTGTCTAGTAATGGTGGAAAGTATGGCCGAAGGCGGTCCAGATTGAACATTGGGAGCATGCCAAGGAATGGGGGAATGTTGAGCTCAAATGCATTATCTCCCATAGCCTTGTAATGGTGTAAGGACCATATTGGAGTGGTCTGAGTTTTCGATAGGCTTCGGTAAGGCGTTCCTTTTGCAAATGCAACCAGACTTTGTCACCCACCTAAAACTTGTGTGGCACCCGATGTTGATCATGTCGCTACTTGTACTTGGAATTTGATTTCTCCATAATTTCATGGACATGATGGAGAATATGTTGGATGTGCTCAATAAAGTTGTTTGCCTTATCTTTTTTGGACTGGACATGAGATGAATTTGCGTGAGTAGCTGCCAATGGCATGACCTCATCAATGGGACATAGTGGTTGGAATCCCAAGCCCACCTGAAAAAGGCTATGGTTAGTTGAGTTGTAGAGATACTGGTTATAGCTGTGCTGAACATAGGGGAGGGTATCATCCCATGTGCATGGATGCTTTGAGTTGTACATGCGCAAAATGTGTACAATTATCCTATTAACAACCTCTGTCTGGCCATCAGTTTGAGGATGGAAGGCTGTGGACTTAGTGAGTTTGGTGTCTAGCATCAACCAGAGATTGGACCAAAATGTACTGAGGAATTTGCTGTCCCAATTTGAGATGATAGACTGTGGGATCCCAAAATATACCCACACTCGTTCAAAAAAGAGTTTAGCAGTGGCTTCTGCTATGATATTCTTCTTGCAGGCCGCCATAATGGCCATCTTCGAGAACCTGTAGACAACCACAAAAACATAGTCATTTCCATGCTTAGTAGAAGGAAGGACCAACATGTAATCCATGGAGATGGATTCCCAAGGTTGACTAGGGATAGGAAGTGGGGTATAAAGGCCTTGCTTCTTGATGTTCGGTTTGGAAATGGCGCAGATAGTGCATGATCTTATATACTTCCCGACATCTTGTCGAAGATTTGGCCAATAGAAATACTTCTGTCGTATTGCCACCATTTTCTCGACCTTGAAATGCCCAACAACTCGACTGTAGTGTACTTCCCAAATCATCATGGCACGCTCACTTGAAGGAACATGAAGGTGACCCAGGTGGCATAATAGGGCATCCTGGAGGTGAAAATCTGGAACATGCTAACCCTCCAAGAGTGTTTGGTATGTGTGGCCAAATTCTGGGTCGCTTTTGTAGAGAGTGTCCAATTAGAAGTCTCGTGCCCACAAGAGTTGAGTATGGTGGTTAACGCCATGATCAGTGGTCGACTGAGGCAGTCTGCAACATTATTGGTGCTGCCCTTCTTATATTTGATATTCAAATGGAACTGTTGCAGTATGTGGACCACTTCTGATGGTGATCATTCTGCAATTTCCCTTGGGTCTGTATGAACTATAGGGGTCGGTGGTCTATGTGGATGAACATTTCCTTCCCCAAAATGTAATTCTTCCATTGTCGACAGGCCTGCACAATGGAATACATCTCTTTGTAATAAGTGGGATACTTCCGGACTGTGTTTGAGAGTGTCTCACTATGATATGCCACTGGATGCCCATGTTGAGTAAGGACTACCCCAATATCATAGCCAGAGGCATCTGTCTCGACCTCAAATGGTTGTTGCAAGTCTGGTAATGTGAGCACTGGTGCTGAGCAGAGGTGATCTTTCAATTCTATGAATGCCTTCTGTTGAGATTCAGATCAAAAGAACTTTTCTTTTGCTCTTCCCTTGGTGACTTGACTCAAGGGCCAAGTGATATGAGAAAATCCCAACACGAACCTGCGGTAGAAGTTGGGAATACCTAGAAAGTTGTGGAGCTCTGTCATTGTGGTTGGAGAGGGCCAATCCCAAATGACTTGGATCTTGGCTGGATCCACATTCACCCCCCGTTCATCAATAATGTATCCCAGATACTAACCTTGGGTCATGCCAAAAGTGCTTTTCTCTAAATTGCACATAACTTGTGTTGTGCAGTGTTTGGAGAACCTGTTGGATGTGGTGGAGGTGCTCTTCCCAACTCTGGCTGAAGATCAAGATGTCATCCAAGTATACCACTACAAATGAGAGGTCAATGGCAGTGAGATGTCATCCATTAGCCTCATGAAGGTTGCAGGAGCATTCGTCAATCCGAAAGGCATAACTAACCATTCGAAAAGGCCCTCCTTGGCTTTGAAGGTAGTCTTCCACACATTGGAGGATTTGATTAGTACCTGGTGATATCCTGACTTCAAATCGATCTTGCTAAAATATTTTTCCCCCTTCATTTGGTCCAACAGGTCATCAATCCATGGGATCAGGTACCTATTATGGACAATGATCTTGTTTAGTGCCTGATAGTCAATACAAAGTCTCCAAGTCCCATCCTTCTTTTGTACCAATATGATCAGGCTCCCACAGGGCGATGAACTCGGATGGATGTGACCTTTCTATAGAAGCTCTTGAATCTGCCTCTTGATTTCATTGTTCTCCAGAATGGAGCGCAGATAGATTGGTCCATTGGGCAGTGGTGCACCTAGGGTCAGATCGATGGAGTGCTTGACCTGACAGTACAGAGGAACCCCTGCGGGGGAGGTGAAGATGTCCTCGTACTCCTCCATGAACTTGTCCCTTTGTAGTTTTCGTGTGAAGGGACCCTGTTTGGAGATCGTGTCCACTGACTTCTTCTTTCCTTGAGGGTGTATCATCAGGAAAACAAATTTCTTGGTTTTGGAAATTAGCTTACTGCATTATTTTGTAGTAACCAAATAGATGGCGGTAGGTGGTGATACCTCTAGTATCCTGTACAACTTATTTCCCAAAGTAACAATAACAACATGAGGCCTTGATTCATACGCAATACCTCATCCATGAAGGGTTTGATGTTGTATGGAAGGCGACACTGCTGGCTCACGCGAAGATCTTGTCCTTGGTGAAGCCACCCGATGGTGTACAGTTGTGGATGTGCTGAGGTCGGTAAGCCCAGCTGCTTCATGACCTCTACCAAAATGAGGTTATTTTGGCTCCTGCTATCAACAATGAACTATAGTGGGGAGCCCTTTACCCACATCTGGGAGTGGAAGAGACGCTCCTTCTCCTCTGGATCTTTAGGTTCCTCCTTCTAGATCTTCGTGGTTGAAACAGTGGCGTTGGGCTTTGCATCGATAATGATCTGCTTCCCTTTGTCATTCCCCTTGTCGGGTTCTGACTCAGAGTTGGAACATGCATCTGATTATGAAACCTTTAGATTGACCACCAGTGACTACTTGTCCCAACACTCACTTGTGTTGTGAGTGGAGCTCTTGTGGAACTCACACCACTTTCCTGTGTCATTTTTTGGCTTCGCAGCACTGTTCTTTGCTTGCAGCTTTGACGGGTTGTCTTGGGCAGCCCCTCCTTGGCTTTGTCCTTTGTTCCTGGTTTTGGGAGCACCTTTCCCTTGCTTCAAATTCGCAGATCCAAATTCTTGCTTCTTCTGTTTAAACTTTTTCTCAATCTTGACGGTATATCAGTATGTCGTGTTGAGTGAGGAGATGTGAAGGAATTCTATTTCTTCTTGTATGTACCTGTGTAGGCAGTTGTAGTATTTGAGTACCGAATTCTGCTATGAATCCTTGATACCCAACTTTGTGCGAAGGGTACGGAAAATATTGGTACACTCCGGCATGTCTTGGTCTCTTCCCTGTCGCAGTGTGGTCCACTTTATGTATTGATCCTCATAGCTTCCGATAGGGTAGTATTGCTCCTTGATGGCAGTCCGTAATGAATTCCAAGTGGGTGTGGCTAAAAACAGTGAGGCCATACTTTCATCCTTCTACTCGCTGTAGGTTTCCCACTAGTCCTTGACGTGGGGGGCGACTTTGAGAAGAGTGAAAGTAATCTTTTCCCGACCAGAAAAATCATGAACAAAAAAATACCCTTCTAGCAGATTTAACCATTTATCTATGGTGTCCACATCTATTTGACCCTCAAATATGGGAATGTAAAAGTTAACGTGTCGCCCCTGGGTAGCCACTGGAAGTAGATGTGTTGCCCCTCAGTAGCCACTGAAGGATTTGGGATCATCGCGTTCCTTTGTCACTCGAGGGCCTCTTCGAGCAATATTTTGATAGGATCTCCTACCCCCTCATCTTTCTTTTCATTCGCCATGTGAGGCCATCAAGATTTGCGAGGCTGTTCTTGCAAAGGTTCGACCAGTTCAAGCCATAACTCCTTATATCCCGACGTCGTTGGGGACGTGCAAAGAAAGACAGAGAAAGAGAAGAGCCGCTCTAATACCATTGATCTAGATTTAAATAGGAATGCAACAAATTATAGATATAAACCATACATATAGAGATGCAGTAGAAATAATACTTCATTTCATTACTTTAAAATACTGAAATATGCTTACAAACAAAAATGGAAATAAACTAGCTAGGCCAATGGTAGCTTATCTCTGAGAAGAGATGTGGCAATTACATGCCTCTGAATTGTGTTTCAATGAGGCTCGAAGGCCTATTTATTGTTTAGAAACAATGGAAAACCTTAAACATCCAAAAACCTAACCTTAGAAGATGAAACGCCAAACTGTGGGCCTCGTTTGGGTAAATTGGTACATCAACTTCCCGGGGTCGTAACTTTGGCATACGATCTCTGTTTGACGTGCAAAATATATCTTTAGAAAGATCTATCCAAGAACTAAAACTTTGGGAATAGCAACATCATTCCATGGACCCATGTTTCTCCCAATTTTCCCAAAAAATGTTGTTTAGGGCCTCAAAACGGCTTCGGAAGTTCAGGACCTGAAAAACTACTAAAAATAGTAAACTGAGCTACAATTAAGGAAATTGAAAAGCTGAAAGAAACAATGGTGGAGGTCCAAGTGGACTTGGCGGGTGGCCACCAATATCCACCTAGATCATTCCGTGCCCTTTATGAAGCAATGTTCCCATTACGTTGAGTTCCTCCGTGAGATGAGCCAACTTCTGCTGAACTTGGTCCCTGGTGAGCCACTTGCCATGGTGAAGGAGTTGGCCTACTTTGACAACTCGATATAGTTGGATATTCTGCTGGTGAGTGTGCTTGATCTGTGTGTCCAAGATATGATCAGTTGCAGCTTGTTCCATGCAATCTGGATTTAACTCTATGGGTGTGAGCTATTCTGCAATGTCAGATGTGTCTAGTAATGGTGGAAAGTATGGCCGAAGGGGGTCCACATTGAACACTAGGTGCAGGCCAAGGAATGGGGGAATGATGAGCTCAAATGCATTGTCTCCCAAAACCTTGGTAATGGTGTAAGGACCATACAAAAGTGGTCTGAGTTTCCGATAGGCTCCGGTATGGTGTTCCTTTTGCAAATGAAACCAGACTTTGTCGCCCACCTGAAACTTATGTGGAACCCTATGTTGATCATGTCGTTGCTTGTACTTGGAATTTGATTTATCCAAAATGTTGTGGACCTACTAGTGAATATGTTGGATGTGCTCCATGAAGCTGTTCTCCTTATTTGTTTTGGACTAGACATGATTTAAATCTGCATGAGTAGCTGCAAATGGCATGGCCACATCAATGGGACATAGTGGTTGGAATCCCAAGCACACCTAAAAAGGGCTATGGCCAGTCGAGTTGTGGAGAGCCCGGTTGTAGCTGTGGTGAACATAGGGGAGGCTCCCATCCCATGTGCATGGATGCTTTGAGTTGTACATGCACAAAATGTGTACGATCATCCTATTGACAACCTTTGTATGGCCATCAGTTTGAGGATGGAAGGCTGTGGACTTAGTGAGTTTGGTGTCCAACATTGACTAGAGACTGGACCAAAATGTACTGAGAAACCTGCTATCCCGATCTAAGATGATAGACTGCGGGATCCCAAAGTGTACCCACACTAATTCAAAGATTTTAGCAGTGACTTCTGTTGTGATATTCTTCTTCCAGGCTGCCATAATGGCAATCTTCGAGAATCTTCGATAACCTGATCTTATATTGTTTATGGTTATATATCTCTATGATTTGATGGTATTATGCTGCTTTGACTCTATAGGTGCTATTTGAAGCGGGACAAGTAAGGAAGGATTGGCGAAGCTCTGTCAAAGGAGGGAGGAAACAAGCAAGGAGCCAAGCGAAAGACTGAGGTTGGTACTCTCTACTTCTCTCTCATCTATCTCTCATAAAGGAAAACACAAGTAATTTTAGTTTGTTTGATTCTAATATAGCTACCCGTCTTAGTGGGACTAACAGCTTAGAATGGACACTAGTTTTCCCGATAACAAAATGGTGACTCCACTGGGGATCGAATAGTTTGTTTGCTTATTTCTATTTTTTAGCTTTATAAAACACAAACAGAGCTTGAAGTTAATCCAACTAGCCTTCGAACTCCTTTTGCTATGCAAATGCAAAGTAGATCAACGCTACTTCAGTCAATCTCCAAGTTAGTTTATGAACTAAACATCAGACTTGCAAACATCCTAAGTGCCCTGGTGGTAGCTCAAGTAACCTCATTAGATCAGCCCCTATACTTTGTGTTTACTGCCTATCATTAGCTCAGCCTAAATCCCTAAACTAAGCTGCAAACTGTGAGAAAAAACCAAGCTCAGTCTCGTCCCTGGACCATCGAACTGTCTCGCATTGGCAGTCTGGATGCATTGCACCTCCCGTGTGCTGTAGGTGAGATGCATCCCTATTTCCCTGCGTTACAGGTGCGATGATTAGGTGAAATTGTTTTTGCTTCCAGATTTTGGTTTTCTCTTCATTGTCTTCAGCTTTATTTAGTATGTTTTTTTGTCTGTGATCAGTATATCACTGTTGAAACTCCCTTTCTTTGCATTATTTAGCCTCCATTGATAAATAATTGTGAAAATTTTAATGTATTTTTCATCATTTACAGTTCTCTTTTGCAACTAGTAGCTTAATTGAACTGTCGTCTTTTGATTTGAAAGTGTCGCAAGTGTCATTTTCAGTCAAAGAAAAGAGTGTCGTAAATTCTTCCTCTTTTAGATAGTCAATTACACTTTTTATATTGTATTTGATTTGGATCATCAATTCTTTGAAGTGTCGAAAGTAGTTTTCAAGTCGAAATTGAAAGTTTCATCTTAGTCTTCCTTTTGTTTTGAACAAGAAATTGCTAAAGTGTCGCTTTGAGGAAAGATAGTTCAGATCTGTACTTAGTTTTGTTTTTGTCATTATCACATTAAGGAAAATGAAAAAACAAATACATGCATGTGCATTTGCATTTATACTGCATGCGGAAATTGATTTAGGACAGTGCATCTTAGTGTGTGCTCTTTGTTCTATGTTGAAAGGATTTTACTTCTCTTTCCTTAGTAGCTAGGATTTTCATTGCAAAAGAAAGTAAACGACTATTTATCATCTTAGATTGCATATTTAGGAGTTGTATATCTACATCATGTGGTGAACCTTAAAGGAAAACTTCTTAAGAAAGAATAGATGTAAAATAAATTTCAATGAACATAAAAACGCTTTGGAACCTAACGCACAACATCTAGAAGTCTAGGCTAGAGATGTATTCCAGCATCGTAAAGCCTGGTAACTATCATTTTCATCGTAGGTTGGGTGATTCCTCCTCTTTGATACAACAAGTGCCAGTGCGGACTTGTGCTCCCATGTACCATTGAGTATATATTGGGAGACCACAATAGGCTATATCCTTTAGCCTTAGGATGTCGTGCCTGCCACCCTATCGATCACAATGCACTAAACACAACATTAGAGAAGATTGGCTGCCGTATCTTAAAAATTATTTTGCAGTTTTGTGATTGATTTGGTAATCCCTCTATCTAGATTTTCGGAGTAGTCACTTTCATTCCTTTTCAGACTGCTTAAAAGAAAAGGTCCATTTGAGCACTTGTCAATTCAAGCTCATTAAAAATCGAAGGCGACTAGAGTCATCTTTAGCTTTTTCTTGAATCTTAAAAATTGAAAAAGAAAGTTGTGTCAAAGCATCTTAAAATTTATTTTAATCGGAATAACATCATTGTTCCCTTGTTGGTCTTAGGTTGAGAAAATGGAGTCCACCAATCAAGGATTTCCCCTTGGGGGAATCCTAGTCCCTTCTCCTCTTGGGGAGATGTTTTTGCACCTCATATGGCTACATTGTCCCTTCTAGGACTTACAATTGGCCTGCCAGTATGGCTTTTCTCGACCTCTATCATTCAAAACACCGTGATTCCTGAGCAATCAAATCAACAACCAGATGATACTAGAGTTACCCCCCAACCTTCTACTTCATTTGTTTCTCCCTCTCCTTCTTCCACTTCACTTGGTGAAGCTAGTAAAACTAAAAACCAAGTAACTGAGAAGAAGAAGAAGAAGCCAACGGCAAAATGGGGCAACCATGCATCGTTTGGTGAAAATCCACACACTGCACCATCCAAACCTAAATCTCCATGTGTCATTTACAAAGGAGACCACTATCATTGAGATTGTCCTTGCATCCCACGGATCTTAAAGGACTGGTCTCCCCGCTTGCACAATCCAGTGTCCTCAACCTCTGACGATCATGTTGAAAGTACATCGTCAACTAGTGAAAATGAAGTCAATGGACAAAAAGGAAGACCTAAATTTCCTTGTAGACTGTGTGAAGGTGATCATGCCCTCCACCGTTTCCCTTCCTGTACAAAGCTAAAGGAGTCTTGGATAACCGTCCTGCTTCAACGCTATGGCTTCCTCCTAGATACAAGAAACTCTTGCTGAGTCCATCACTAGTTGAAAATATGACTGGCACAGCTTTTTTGTCGGTCGAAGCATCTATGATTGAAGATAAACCCTCTGAGTCCACACATGACCAAATTCAATAGGTCGAGACGATAGTCGGCCCAGTCTTGTCTTTAGAAGGTCTACCTTCAGATGATATAGTCACCAAAGAGAATGAGAATGGCACCATTCAAATTCTTTTTGTTAACACAGAATTCGATGAACCTGGGGGCAATCTACCCATTCCTTTATCGTAGGAAGGAAGTTTGTCAGAGATTCATTTGACCGTCTATTCGGTCCATCCTCCAAGCAATCTAGTCGTTTCCTTCGATTGGAATCTACTAGGGAGACCCTGCCTGCTATCTAATGTACCATTCTGAATCATAGTACAAGCTTACAAAATGGTCATGGTTGGTACTATCATAGATGAAGGGGCTTCCATGAGTAACCTTTCCTCCACTGCTTGGAAAGTGCTTGGTTTTCCATCGCTTTTGCCTAAGATTCGAAATTTGTCAGGCTTCAACAAAGGAACCAGTCGACTGTTAGGGATCCTTCCAAATTTGCCTATAACTTTGAGAAGGAAAACTATTTATCTGAACGTGATGGTAGTCCAATGGCTATTAGATTACAATCTACTCCTTGGACGTGACTACATTTATAGCATGGGAGCCATTGTTTCCTCATTCATTCGAGTGATGTGTTTTTCGCATGAAGGCAGAGTGGTCCACCTAGTTGACCAAATTTCATTCCCTCGTTCAAACACAACTACTAGTCAAATGCCATCCTTAACTGGTATTTTTACAAAAAGAATGTCTCATCAATCTCTAGTCCATCCACCTAATGAGCGCAAGTGATTCGGAGATTGTGACTGAAACCCAGGAGGCATGCACCCTGGTCTGCTTCGGTAGGAAAACCCCAGATATAAGGTAGGTTTCCATGTAGGATATATGACTAGTTTGACTCCCCTATCCATTTAGGAAAATGGAAGTAGACTGGAAAAGGATTCCTCCGCCAAAAGTTATGTCTATTCCCGACAGAGCCAAGGAAGTGTTTTGTCTGCAAATGCGGATAAAACAATCTTACTGATGCAAGAAATTCCATATGGTAACCTAGAAGCTCTATTTTGTTATACCTGGGGGCATGCAAACCTTTTTGCCTGCAAGTGAAAAGTGATCATTTATTTTCTTAGTTTGTAGGCTCTTAACCCTTTAAACTCGTAGGTTGCTCGTTCCTAGCTTTCATAACAAAAGGCTTCGGAGCAAAGTTTCGAATGGGGCAAGATACCTAAAAAATGAACCTATCGATGAGACATCCTTATTATATGACTGGCACGAGCAATGTTTCCGCAAAGTTCAAGCTCATTAAAAAAAAACTAGTTATGAGCAATGTTTCTGCAAAGTTCAAGCTCGTTAAAAAATAAACCTAGTTATGAGCATATGTTCCCCCCAAAGTTTAAGCTCATTAAAAAATGAACCCACTTCCGGTAAATAACCTTTGTGATTGTATTACTATCAGCTTTTGAGCCTTGGTCGTGTTCTTACCATCACCTCCACTTTTTAGTCGATCATCCGCCTCCACTTGATTGTTTACCATTTTGAGGAACAGCTACGAAGAGTGATTTTGCTAGCCACTTTCCTTACACTGCCATGATTAAAAAGTTCCAAACCTTACCTGGAACCAACTGCTATCCAAAAATATCACTCATTCCTCAAAGATGAGTCTCCTTTAAGCTCTTTTCATCTGACTCGTAAAATATGAAAAGATTGCCGAGCAATTGGCCTCTACAGCTCGTTAAAGCGATTGGAAGTGCCATCCCTCCTCTATATTTTAATCTTTTTGGACTTGAGGGATCATTACAGAAAAATATCGAGTGTTTGTCTTGTTCATCTCATTAAAACTATCGAAAATTCATCCCTTTCGTATTATTTTATACTTATTCAGACTTAAGGGATTATATTACGAAAAAGGACTACTAGAGTTTCCTTTCTGTCTCTTTTCAGACTCTCGAAAATTGAAAAGGATTGAGTTATATTTGTCATTAAACTCGTTAAAATGATAGTGACAAACTTGTCCATTATGGACAAGAGCGAGTTTCACTGACGCTAGGCTCGCTAAAACATAGCGACAGGTTTGCCCGAAGGGCAAATTATAGAACAAGCATATGTTATCCTCCTAAAGCTTGACAAAAATAAAGAGGTACTAGTCAGAAATGACTGGGGAAAAATTGGGAAGAAAAATTGAGGAACTTTATTGGTAGCAAGTCGCTGTTGAACATGACACTTTTGCTCCATCACCATGATTGAGTCGGGTTGGGTTATTCCGTTCACCAGTCATATCACCTTTGGTCCTCCGTACCATCCATTTTTGGGGTTAACGCTACCAATCCATTTCAGTTTCGCCGATATATTGAAGAGAAATTGCTTAAAGAATTTACCAACCTAGCTAACATCTCATCCACTGCAATACCTTCACGCTTCATTCCTTCATGACCGCCACCATGAACCTTGTATCATCAGATCGTTTTCACCTCCACAAAATTATTTGCTTTGTTTCGTGTCGTAGATGTGGGATTCATTAAGGCCCTCCTACGATGGGTCACTTCTTGTCGACATCAGCTCATTATCCAAGAAGTTGACTTGGGAACAACCCTTTCAGTACTTTGAAGCTTGCATGCCTCAATGGCAAGTTTCTCACTTCCGGCGACAAGTTTACATCAATGGCCTTCGACTGGAAGATTTTGCATGGTGTTTGACATCGAATCATGTATTCACACCACGTGAATTGTACTGCATTACCTTAAGAGTCATTATCATTATCGGTGATTCATCTCGCGCCTGTTAACAATTTACATCATTGGCTGGTAATCAGGCGATGTCTTTCCATGTTTGACATCAGAACATCTTTTCACATGGATCGAATTGTACATTAGGCAAAGATTGAACGAGTTTAAAGACTCCAGATCTAATTTCATCTATCCGGGTTGCGATATATTTAGGAAAATAAAGACATCAAATGTACATCATAGTTGCAGAGATAATCATCCAAGCCAAAGGATGATGGCTCTACCAGAATCATCAGTCTGCCACACAGATGGTTGTTTGTCATATGTACATGAAAATGAATTTATAAAGCTAAGCATGGGAATGCTCGCCTCAGCTAGATCATGAAAATATTATGAAGATAATGTATTGTATTGTATCTTATTATAGGTCACCTTCCAGTTCGAAAAACATCGGATCCTCATG
>APFE031440011.1:94283-117659 GCA_000404065.3 Pinus taeda
AGTGCCCCCTTCCCTATAGCATCAAGCCCTTCACAGATGAGGTATTGTGTGATGTTACACCTCTGGATGTTTGTGATGTACTATTAGGCCAGCCATACTTGTGGAGGCGACATCCTGTGTATGAGTCAAGGCCCTGCGCTGTCATTATTTCTTTGGATAATTCATTATACGGGATACCGAAGGTAGCCCCACCTGTCGCCACCTCTTTGATCACTGCCAAGAAAGGCAACAAGCTCATCTCACAGAATAGGAAATTTATTTTCTGTCTGGTTCGCTCCCAAAGTAAGGGGAAGATCGTCACCACATCCATGACTCTCGCAAAAGGTTCCTCCACGCAGAAACAACAACAAAGGGATACGTTCATGACAGAACACAGGAACAACTTCTCCTCACCCACAGGGGTACCACACAAGTTTCAGGCGGGTGAGAAAGTTTGGTTACATCTGCAGAGAAAATGCCTTACCAGAACCCATTAGAAACTCAAACCACACCAACATGGTCCTTACACCAGTACCAAGGCTACAGGAAACAATGCTTTGAAGCAAAACATTCCTCCATTCCTTGGCTTGCATTGAGTGTTCAATGTGGACCATCATCAACCATGCTTCCCACCATTTCTGGACACATCAGAGATTGCAGAATAGCCCACCAAAGACCCAGCTCAACAGAAGCTTCCTCATCTCAGGGAGGAACTCAACGCAATGGGGACCATTGCTTCCTAAGGGGGGAGAAATGATCTAAATGGATGTTGGTGGCCACCCACCTATCCCATTTGGACCCCCACAACTGTCTCTTTCAGTTTTTCAACTTCCGCATTTGCAACACAATTTACTATTTTTAGTAATTTTTCGGGTCCTGAACTTCTGGAGCCGTTTTGAGGCCCTAAATGACGTTTTTCTTGGGAAATATGGGGGCAACATGGGTCCATGAAACAAATTTTCCCTTCCCAAAGTGGTAGTGCTCGGATAGATCTTTCTAACGAGCTATTGTACGTGTCAAACGGAGATCGTATGCCAAAGTTACGACCCCGGGAAGTTGATGTACCAATTTACCCAAACGGGGCCCACAGTTTGGTATTTCATCTTCTAGGGTTAGGTTTTGGAATGATAAGGGTTTTCCATTGTTTCTCAACAATAAATAGGCATTCAAGCCTCATTGTAACACAGTTCAGAGGCATTTAGCCACCACATCTCTTCTCAGAGATAAACTACCATCGCCCTAGCTGGTTTATTTCCATTACTGTTTGTAAGCATATTTCAATATTTTTACATTAATGAAAGGAAGTATTATTTCTGCTGTATATCTATGTTTATGGTTATCTCTGTAATTTGTTGCATTCATGTTTAAGTCCGGATCAATTTTTTCCTTATTTTCATTCATCTTCTTTTACATTTCTTTTTTAAGAAATCCACCTTTTTCAACATACTACCATCCAGTTCATTAAATTTGTTCTCTAATTGATACATTTTAAATTTTAAGTCTTTACTTTCTTCATAAGTTAAGGATGGGCATTCAACAAATTTAATTGGTGTAGTATCTTTCTTTGGAGGTATGTTGAAAAATAATAATAGCTGCCCTATTTATTACAACAAAAGAAGTGGATATTCTAATGAACAGTTAGGTCACTAGTAAGTTACATACCTTAATTTGGAGAATTTTAGAATGGATGAAGCTTTATTGATATATCTATGAGATTTGAAGCCTTCTAGATCTACAAATTTCTTTTGTAATACTATGATATGTATTTTATGCAATTCCACAAGTGTGAACTGAATCTGATGTGCCAACTGAAAGTTATAGTAACTTTCTTATAACTTGTTGATTTTTTGGCCTCTTTCAGGGGCAAACTTGTATAGCTTACCACATGTCCAATTCTTGAAATATAATTATGAAACTTGTACCTAAGGTACTTCTATATGTCTCCTAATTTTTTTTGAATATTTCATAGTATGATGATGGGTGACCCACATGGTGATGTACTCATTGAAATGAAACCCTATTCCAGTAGCTACTACAATTGCTTCTTCACCTCACTTACTTTTATAATAAACTACCTGTAAACCTTAATGTTTGGAAATGCGGAGTCAACAATAGTTAAATATTGTTCTCCACTTCCCTCTTTGGTGGTAGCCATTTAAACTCATTGAAAACGTCCCTTTATGTCTGTAGCAAATCTTCCAGTTTTTGTTTTTGTTTCTTAGTACACCCATCCAGGGATCCATTTTCTCTCACCAACTCTTCTACAAACTTATTTTCTCTTAAAAATAGTAAAACATACTTCTTTCTAGAAATGATTAGTTTCTTAGCTTGGTTGTCACTTACTAAAGAAATTCTTGAATTGCCTTTGTGTGCATTGATGGTGAATGGTTTTCCATGATCGACGAGCCGATACTAGTTGGATCTCCATGTGAAGATTGCATCTCACATGTACATGTAGGGACTTCCAAACACGAATCCGCATACATCAAGGGGAACTACATCTAGTTCTACTTCATTAATAAAATTAACACAAATAACAAATCTAATTTCACATTGTTTTGTTACCTTTATCTATGCATCCTTGTTTACCATCCCAATTGATATGGGCTTGGATGATAATGACTTCCAATCCCAATTTGTTGACCAAATCTACTACAATGATAGTTTCGTGTGATCCTGAGTCAAACAGAGCATCAATCCTTGAATTTGTAACCTATATCTTTATATGGAAGAGCTTGGTATTTTTGTTGTCTTCCTATTGCTGAAGGCTACTCAGATTCACCTCCTTCTACATTGTTGTATAAACAATATTTTCATCCACGTATGAGCTTCCTTCAATCTGTTTGCTTAAATCAGTGGCCATGATATTCTTCTTCTTATTATCTTTCTTTTTGTTCTTGAGGTTAATCTCCAGATACAACTTCCAACACTTCTCCTCTATATGACCATTGTAGAAAATCTATGATAGGTTAACCCGATAATGCAATGTAAATCAAAGCAGAATATTATAACCTACTTCTACTATCAATTTGCGGAAGCTTAAAGATTGATCTGAACAATATAACTAGAAGAAGAAGAATCAATGGCACAATACACATGAAAATACTTGGGGAAATCCTCAGATAAAACCCCACACTATTGTATTATCATACATGGTGGAAATACATAGGAATTATACAAAGCCTTAGCTCTCACAGCTAGCCAGCTCTTAGTACAATCCTCACATATGCTCACAGGCAATCTTGGATTCTCTCCAACCTTCCTCTCTGCCCTCCAAGCTCCTATTTCCTTGTGCTGTTCCTTGTGGATGATTTACCTATTACTAAGTGGAAAACCAACCCTTCAAAATTGTGCAATCCTCAAGGATGAATCCTTGACTGCACGCATGAGTTTTCTCTATGAGAAAACACATGCAACTCATAGTACACTGTCCTTGAACATTAATCTCAACTAGGTCTTTCTCAGAATAGACATGCATGAGTTTCTGATGAGGGAATCCTCAGTTAACTGGAGTAGCACTAGTTGAGTGCATTAATGCATCAAATGACTGTTAACTCACTATTAGTTCCTCAAACAGTTTGGAACTAATTTAACTGGACTTAACTTAGTAAATTGAGTTAACTAATTACAACTAAAATATAACTCAATCTTATCTCCTTAATTTAAGGGATAACTCTTGCATGACTTAAGAAAGACTTCTAACTTGAATTTCTCCAATTAATTAATTTAAAATAAATTAATTAATTATTTCCAAGTAGTTGTTAAGACTAAATTCAATTTTAATTCACAACTTAGTTCAAGGACAAATTAAATTGGAATATTCTTGTTGCCATATTTCAACACTCCCTCTCAACAATAAAGGGATTAACTGCCACCCCAATCCTGTCTCTATGGAACTCAAATTTACACTTTGACAATGCCTTTGTCAAAATGTCAGCATCTTGCTCCTCTATCGAAATATACTGTAGCAACATGATCCTCTCGACTTGTGAAATGCCACGGGAAACAAATCTTGCGTTATGCTTCTCCACACTACCATCAACAGCTTGCTTTACCTTGTAAAGCCAATGAGAACTCACAACCGACTTGTTCTCTGGTCTCGGAACCATGTCACAAACATTGTTACGAACTATGGAGTCATACTCCTCCACCATAACATCAACCCAAATCGGCTGCTGCACTGCTTCCTCAAAGGAAGATGGCTTGGTCTCAACACATTCCTCAGCAAGGGCTATGTATCTAGTGTACCTCTTAGGTGACCTCCTCTGTCTGCGCTGAGAAGATGGTGCTCCCACATTCTTTCTCACATCCTCCAACAATCTGTCAACATCTCTTGTGTGCTTCCGTCCATCTCTAGAAGACTCTGCTTGAGTGGATGTCTCCACTCCTGGAACCTTTGCATGTGGCTGCTCCACATCATTCTGAGGCTCCTCCTCCTTAGGAACCAACAGTTCCTCCATAGCCTGTAGTTGGAGCTCCCTCTCAAGGGAAACTCGCATGGCTTTCTACTTATCAAAATTGAGATCTCTATGAACCACTGTCCTCCGACTGGTAGGCAAGTACACCCGATAGTTGTGAGGTGTATCAGTGTACCCCACAAATATCCTCAACTCTGTTGTTGGCTCAAGCTTCTTCCATGCATCTCTTGTCACATGGCAATATACCGATGAGCCAAAGATCCTGAAGTGACCCACATCTGGTCTTCATCCCATGTATGCGATGTGGGCTTCTATTCTACAAACAGACCACTGTATTGCATGCCTCAACTCACAAGTGAAGTGGTAGGCCTTGGTCATGTAGTATTGCTCGTGCTGTCCCTACAATAGTTCTATTCTTCCTCTCGGCCACCCCATTTTGCTGTGGGTTATGAGGTGTCGTCAACTCTCGTTTAATTCCTTCCACTACAAAAAATTCCTTAAACTCTTGAGAGACATATTCTCCAAAGTTTTCACTTCTTAAGGCCTTGATCTTCTTCCCTGACTCTTTCTCGACCAAAGATTTGAACTCACAAAACTTTGTGAAAGTTTGGTCCTTCTTCTGAATGAAATAAATCTAGCATTTACGAGAATAGTCATCAATGAAAATCACATAATACCTTTGCTTCACTGTGGATTGCATCTAGAATGGTCCAAACAAATCAGTATGAACTCACTCTAAGATAGCCTCTGCTCGACTGTCTTGATCATGAAAGGAAGACTTCGTGTACTTTCCCAAGGTACAACCTTTGCATGTGTCAACTTGCTCAAGTTTACCTTTGGGAAGTCTTGTAGATATCTACTGCATTATCTTCAAAGCCCTATGATGCAAATGGCCCAACCGCCTATGCCATAACTTGCCAATGTCTTGGCTTTGCACCAATTCTGCTTTCGTACTCAATGCTGCACAATCATCTACCTCTAGTTTATAGAGATTATTCATCTGAATCCCTATCCTCTTGGTCTAGCTCATGGCTATTTGTCTTAGGCATGCCTTTCCTTTATTGAAGACAACATCGTAGCCTTTGTCCTCCAACATCGCGACTGATACCAAGTTCTTCTTCAGTTCAGGCACATACATCACATTTGTTAAGGTGAGAGGACCTCCATGTTCCCTCTGAAAAGCAACCGTGCCCACTCCTAAAACACTATACGTTCTGTTGTCACCCATCTCTATTCGAATCTTGAGGTCTTTCTCCTCCAAAGAACTGAATAAATTTTTATCACCGGTCATGTGGAATGAGGCTTCACTGTCAAGATACCAGACGCAACCCATCATTGATGACACTATGCATGCAATGAGAGTAATGTCCATTTTGAACTGAGAGGCTAATGCCTCACCTTCCGATCCTTCTAAGGATCCATTCTTGGACTTCTTCGATGGGAAATTAGTTGCATAATGTCCCATCTTGTGACAATTAAAGCATCTTACTTTAGACATGTCACCCTTCTTCCCTCCATGAGAAGAATTTGATTTGAAATGGGAAGCATTCCCCTTCCCTTTCCTTGCCTTACTTTCTAAGGCCATATTTTCTTCATCACCATTATTGGATGAAGAACCATCTCGTGTACTCCTCCTGATCTCTTCCTACGTAAGATCCAACCACAGTTGTTCCCATTCTGACAGTTTCTCCCTTCCATTCACAGAGTTCTGGTAGCTATTCCAACTCTTTGGAAGGCCAAGGAGAGCGAGGCTTACCATATCACCATCGACAGTAGTTATTCCCACACTGCCAAGATCATCTTTGTAGGTGGTCAGATTGTTTAGATATGTAGAAATAGTATTGCGCTTCTCCATCTTGATTCTTTGAAGCTTATCCTTGAGCGCCAATTTCCTCTGGTCGCTACTGTTTTGGTAGATGTCCTTCAATGTCTTCCACATTGAAAATGGAGTATCCTTCCCATGGAGACTCGAGACAATATGGTCTCGAACTCCCTCAAGGATGATTTGTCTCGCCTTCGCCACATACTTTTTCCACTCAGCCAACTCTTGTGCATTAGTTGAAGCTGGCTTTGGGATTTCTTGATCAATGAATTCCTTCAAGCCATTGTCTTCTAGTACAATCTCCATTCTATCTTTCCATGCTATGTAATTCGAGCTACCTTCCGTGGCATACTTGAGTCTCAAGCCATAGAACACCATTGGCCAACCTTGAAGTATGATATGAATTCAATTTGCACCTGCAACCTCGAACTTCAAACTTCGAATTCTCTTCTCAGTATACTGTTCATAGCTCTAATACCGTGTATAAAATTTGTGATAGGTTAACCTGATAATGCAATATAAATCAAAGTAAAATACTATAACCTACTTCTACTATCAATTTGCGGAAGCTTAAAGATCAAGATGAACACCAAAAGAAGAAGAATCAATGTCACAATACACATGAAAATACTTTGGGGAAATCCTCAAATAAAACCCCATACTATTGTATTACAATACATGGTGGAAATACATAGGAATTATACAAAGCCTTAGCTCTCATAGCTAACCAGCTCTTAGTACAATCCTCACAAATGCTCACAGGCAGTCTTGGCTTCTCTCCAACCTTCTTCTCTGCCCTCCAAGCACCTATTTCCTTGTGCTGTTCCTTGTGGATGATTTTCCTATTACCAAGTGGAAAACCAAGCCTTCAAAATTGTGTAATAGTCAAGGATGAATCCTTGACTGCATGCATGAGTTTTCTCCATGATAAAATACATACAACTGATAGTACACTATCCTTGAACATTAATCTCAACTGGGTCTTTCTCAAAATAGACATGCATTAGTTTCTGATGAGGGAATATTCAGTTAACTAGAGTAGCACTAGTTGAGTGCATTAATGCATCAACTGACTGTTAACTCACTATCAGTTCCTCAAACATTTTGGAACTAATTTAACTGGACTTAACTCAATAAACTGAGTTAACTAATTACAACTCAAATATAACTCAATCTTATCTCCTTAATTTAAGGGATAACTCTTGCATGACTTTAGAAAGACTTCTAACTTGAATTTTCTCCAATAATTAATTTAAAATAAATAAATTAATTATTGCCAAGTAGCTGTTAAGACTAAATTCGATTTTAATTCACAATTTAATTCAAGGAAAAATTAAATTGGAATATTCTTGTTTCCATATTTCAACAACCGTCAATGTTACAGTGGTTGCTAGATATTCACACTGGTGTGCTATGGCTATTGTATTTTCATCTTTTCTCCCTGTCCACTTCTTCTTCCCTTCCTTAGAAGCATCCTGTCACTCCTTCTGTTTCTATCCACCTGATTTCCCTTTCTTTAGGCTTATGTTCTCCACGTATTGTGCATGTACACAAGCCTCATCCATTGATCCGAGCTTGAAAAGAATCACTTGTTTTCGTATATGGATGTGTATACCCCCCTAGATAATTGAGGAGTAAATTTGGGCTATTTTGGGACATACCCAACATTATGGCCATGTTTCTAAACTCTGTAGTGTACTCTTGTACACTCTATCCCTACTATTACTTGAACGAGTGCCACTGGATTGAATGATACTCTACATACTCGATAGGGAAAAATTGTGACTTTATGAGGGTTTTAAAGTACTCCCACTTAGTCATTGGAGGATCTACCTTCACCTCAAGGTCTTTGTGTGACTTTCCCACTAGGCCAGGGCATGGTGCTCTACTTTCAACTGCACAAATGAAATCTTACATTCTTCCTCTATATGAGTAACACTTAAACAAACTTCTAATTACTTCAACCAATGATTTAGATTTAGATCATCATTATCACCTTGATAAAACTATCACTTCCATTTTGAATAGGGACAATGAATGGTCCATGACACTCGAACTAGGTTGATCTTCTTCAAGTCCTTTCTTTGGCTCACTTTATATTTTTTCTCGATCATGTGATCTCCCCACTATTTTAGAACCCCAATATTATCTAAATAACCCAATCTTATTAGTTAGGGCTTCCCTGATGAGATTCAAGTTAACATTTATATATGTAACTTATGCTTCCATGCGCAAAAACCTCTTCTTCATAGGATCATGAGGATTATTCACAAACTAGTCAGCCATGACTCTGGTTTTATGAATTTTGGATTCACTAATGTAGATCCCCTACAAATATCCAAAATATAACAAAAAAATCTCTTATACCAATATGATTCGTAAACTGTCGTGGATATTGCATTGGACAGTTCGTCACAATAAATCTTAGAAAATCAAACCAAAAAATATAAAATCTACTCTATGAGGGCTTATTTACGTTTAGATTTTTGGATCTATAAATTATTGTTTATTATGTATGCATGAAAATTTCAATTATGTGAAAAAGAGATAAAAATGAAATAAAAAATCACAAGTGACAATTGGCATAAGATAGAAACCCTTTCAGGAGAAAACCTAGCTGGAAGGTGAGGTCGTTCTGCTCTCTTTCTTTGAATAGAAAATGGTTGCAAGTACAAATAAATAAGGCTTGTGGCATGTGGGATACTATATTGCAAAAATCCTATTTGTGTGTTGTCTTCCTATCCCTCTCGACTATTATTCTTGTCTATGGAACAAATGCACTCAAAAAGAATGGAACCCCTTTTCCTCCTAGTGGCTCGGTTATAACACTGCCTGATAGCCTACTAGTGGTTACATTTGACTCCCTCAACTCTTAAATAGAGTTACAATATGGAATATTCTAGAGCTTTATTCATCTTGGTCACATGGCTAGCCCCTTTTCCATGATTAATGGGGGCTGATCTTGCATCCTCACAAATTATGGTGCCCAAAACATGAAGGTCAACTTCCAGGTGGCTTAAATTTTACATATAGAATTTAATTGAGGTGATTCTTGTGCCGTTGGAAAGGACTCTGTGTGTATAATAGAAAAAAAAAAGATTCAGCACTAATGTGACACAATTTTACCCCTAAAAATCACTATTTGATGCCTCAAATTACTCCCAGAAGGTTTCAAACCCCAATTTGCCAAATTGGGTCCCATTGGTAAAACTAGTCTTGTGAGATTATTTCTCCCCTTTTTCCATTCATAAAGCATTGAAATTGATGAAAAACAATATAGTTTTTCAATCCATATCATTAGAAGCATTTCAACCTAATTAAAATCCTCTTAACTATTTTCTATCATCTCACATCTAGATAATACATTATATTAAATAAAAATTTGTGTTGCCTCTAGATCTATTAATATTTAAAAATGTATACCATTAATCTTACATGTCATGTTGAATGATGCTCAACCTAGTTGTTTTTCATTCCTATATGAACCATATGGGCTTTACCAAAATCACCAATAGTGGTTAGGCTTTTCCCTTAGACTAGCTACTCTCACTACATGTGAGCACTCTCACTAGAAGTGCAACTCTTCACATGTCCAACACCCTCTCTTAGGAGGTTGCCTCATACTCTTAACCTATGTAGATGTTGACCCACTACTCTATCATGTTTATTATAGTCTAGTACCACTATGCTACATCTATGACCTATATGGTGTCATCTAACCTCCTAACCAACATATTAAAGTCTTTATCACATGCCCCATAGTGCATTTTGTGCCCCATCACTAGTCTACATGTGCTAATTGATTGACAAATATATATTTGTCCTCTTGAACCTGAAGGTATAGATGGTCTCAATTGATGAACAACTCCCATGAGTTCCCCTTGAGCTATGATAACCCTTTAAACTGCTTGATGCAAAGTATGGGGTATTGATATATGAGATTTTGATTTAGTGTAATAGTTTGTCTTGTAGAAAAAATCATTAACTTGCAACTTCTCCACATTCAGATTTAGTGTAAATCTCATAAGTTCTATAAATCTTATCTCATACTCTAGTACTAACCTATTACCTTGCCTTATGGAGTTTAACTTTAAAATATTGACTTTATTTTAAATACTAGGCGAGGTAAAATTTAGCAGCCACTCTACAAGAATATAGATGTCATTGGCTTCTTGGTTTAGTCTGTTAGTCAAAAATATCCTTTAAGAGGATTGTGTCATTGACACAACCTCAACCACATGTACATTCCATGAACATATTCTATAGGAGGAGATGGTGGAGGTGTAGGTTAAAGTGGAGGTCATGCAACATGACTTCTCACGTACTACTTCCACTTCCACTTCTTCCATTTTTTATATCCATTGCTATCCTAGCTCACATGGACATAACATTTCAAATTTCAATCAACTACCATGAAAATTATTATAAGAAAGAGGAACTAATGATTAAACAAATATATTTTACCGAGCATGTAGGTCCATAGGCTCGAATGTATGTAAACCTACTTTGATATCATTTAGATTGGCTAAAAACCTAATCTAAAAACAAAGAAAACAACTTGCAAAAGCATGTGCATGTGTGTGTGTGTGTGTGTTACTAACTAGATATATCTATACGAAGAGTGAAGTTCAATTGCATATGTCATATTTTGTTGTAGTACTAACATAAACTATGACATATGCAATTGCTCATCACTATTTATGGGGGAAGATATGGTTAATAACACACACACACACACACATTTTATTTTAATATTAATTTATAAGTTTGACCTCTTGGTCATATAACACAATTTTAAAATCTACAAGGGTTAATAATAACAATAATAATAATAATTCAAGTGCAGGATTGATTTCAAATATCACTTTGTTTAGGATAAAATGCTTTAAATGATTATATACTCCCAAATGTATAGTACTAGCACTTATGCATATGGTACATCAATTACACTGGAAACATTTGAATCATAACTAAGGAATAAGTATCAAGTAGAAAAGCTAGCTCAATTGCCATTTTTTTAAGGATAATTCCTTAAACCATAATGCCTAGACCTCTACTAATGATTCAATGGTTAATAATTTCCTTTTACAAAGTTAATACAACTTTATCAATAGGGTACTAACAACCCTTTTTAGTAAGAAACAATACTTTCTTTCGATATTATATATATATATATATATATAATATATATATATATATATATATAAGATTCGTTAATTATCATTGGAGATAAATGAAAGCAACTCTTTATGATACCACTAGGATTCCATTTTGTCATGCCAATTATCCAATTCAAAATACCCAATCTTCATACTACCTCCAATTTCTCAATTTGAAGAGGATTACACTCATATCGAGATTACTTACAGGTATACAAATTAGGAAAATAAATACTTAATAATGCTAGCAATCCATTTCCCAAACAAAGGATAAAGGACAATCTTTTAAGTCTTACACAACTTAACTTAAATATTCTTTAATTGATCTTTCAATATATTTAATCCATTATATCATTAAACAGTCCAGTGTATAAAGAAAACAACTTATTATAGAAGAACAATCACATAAAACCCCTCTTGTTTTGAGTCAAAACCTAAATTTTCTTGTACAAATCCCAAGTCAATCACCTATAGGAAATGGGTGCTGCATATGTATGGGTAGATGAACACTCAGATATACATGTGAAAAACTTGTGTATAACCTATCCAATGTGTTCCCACAACCTACATCAATAAAGGGTGCACACATATTTATCCCATATAGAAAATAAAATTGAAAATTGCTTAAATTCTTCTAAAGCAACAATTTACTCTAGTATTTTCTATAGGGATTAAGCTAGTCCCAAATTTTGTTCTAATGGTTCAAATAGGTAAATTTAACTCTTAAAACACTTGCTAATTTCCCTTGGAAATTTTCCAAAATTTCAACCTCATTCAACCATTTTAATATTTTTTAAGAATAAAAAATTATTTCTATAAATTTCAAAATTATATTCTAGTTTTCTAAGGTTTGCAGAAGATCCTCCCTTAATTTTTCTTTAATTCCAAGTTTCCCAAGTTTGAGTTTCAATTCTCCTTTTCAAATTATAATTAACTTATTGATTAACCATCCTGGCAACTCCTAAATGGGTAGTCGTCTTCCTTAGGGAGCCTCAAGTTTCAATGGGTTATATAGGAAGAGTACAAACTAACATTTAAATTATATGGTTTCTCTAGAGTATTGAGGTCCCCACCTCTATGGCACTAGCACATTCCTAAGACCAAACTCAACACTAGTTTATCATGAAAAATTTCACCAACATGACATTCATCTGACATCAAGGTGCAAAAGGTTAAGCTCTCAAGTCCAATCCTCCTTTTATATATAACTTTTGATGCTCACGCTGTTTATCCATGCAAAATACCGATTATTTTAATTATCAAATACATATTACTCACCCACCCATGTGTTACTCCATGCATAAATTTATTTAAAATATAAAATAGAGTTTATTCATCACATCCCTACATTTTTTCAATTGTTACTCCTAGATGTTCCCTATATCTATTTTATTTTTCCTCATTGAGTGGGTATGCATGATATATATATAACGAAACCCTCTCTTATGCATTTCCATCTCCAATTTTAAAGTAAAATCTATTTCCATTTTCATAAAAATATGTGCATAAGTCTATATTATAAATAAAACCACTCATCCAATTTCCCATGATAAAATAAAATGCATATGCCAAAGGTTATTTTTCTCCAAAAGTAGTCATATATACAATTCCACCTAAATTAATTCAAAGTAAACATTAAGGGTGAGACCAAGTTAGCTAAAAGCCTTCAAGTGTTAGGGACAAGAGCTAGACATAACCTGTACAACTCTTCAAGTACCATGCACTAAGAGATAGAATTAACATATACAACTCTTAAAGTTCCCTACACCAAGAGCTAAAAATATTGTCTACAACTTTTCGAGTGCATGATACCAAGGGTTCCATACCCCTACATGCACTTCAAATACTACCTACTAGTATGTAGCAAGGGTGCCATGTTCTTGTATGCTTTCAAGTATCATTTTTCAACGATGGGGAATGATGCCGTAGTTGGGACTTAATTAACCAAAATAATTCACCATTGGCGAGAGACTAATGGTCACTTAGGAATAAGGATTGATGCCTTATTGCAAAACACTTATCAAGGTTTTATAACTACCTAAATTTGTCGCCTACCCTTACAACAACATGAAACCTCTAGGAAAAAACATTTAAACACATGTTTTGCAACCCATTATATGATAATGAGGCTTCTAGGTAGGAATAGACAACCTAGACCTCCTCTTCCTAATGGTACTCATCATGTCACATCTCATCATACTACCCTCTTCCCATGTGCAAGATTATTTGGCAAATGTTTCATTGTCGACGTACACATCTAGAGACAACATAACAAATAACATTCTCAAAATATCATGAATAAACAAGAAGCAATGCTATATACATGTCAATCATACATATCCTAACCACATATTGGGTACACATATATTGACTCAATCGACAGTCCATATGCACTTCTTGTTATCCTTTTCATAACAGACAAATAATTGATAGCATCATATAACATAATTTCATTTTGTAACCACATGTTGATTTTCAATATTCAATAATATCACATGAATATCAAAGTATAAGCCATAATAGATATATATCCACATCAAACAATGATAACATGATATTTGATAAGAGGTTTAGATTACATCACCCGTAATTCTATTTGTGAACCAATTGGGTCATTCTTGTAACCAAAATGCCCTCAAATAATAACATCATATCAGTGAAGTAAACTAAAAGGAAAAGAGGATACTACAGATTAATAGTTTCTTTTTGAAGTATGTGCTCTTCTATGTTATTGAGCACATGAGATTGAAGCTAATGATATTTTTGGTAGTGCTTCATTATCAATCATCAATAGTTCAATTTTAATTCTATTGGGTTGACTACTCTACCCTCACATCTTTCATGAATTATGGGAGACAAATTTAGATTTCGAGGGATATTTTCATATGTTTCAAGTTCTATCATTAGCTCATCTTGTTTTTTTGTTTATTTATATACTTCTCTATTCACATTAGAAATTCTTGACACTTTATTCTTGTTGGAATCTAAATTGTGCCCAAATAGTGATTTTGCTTACTAAGTTCAATTTTCATTCATTTTCATCTACTATTTTTGAGTAGTGTAGTAAATTGTTTACACATAGAGGTCTTGAAATCTATCTCTTATTAAATATATGCCAATTTTATCCCTTCTTTATTAATTTTAGCGATCATCTTCAAGAATATTTGATTTCAAATCCATTCCCATTTCCTAATGCTCTGTCAATTTTTTTCCTCTTTATTTTTTGCCATCCACTAACTCTTTTTGAGAATTTCAATCCTATCCATAATTTATTATATGTTATCAATTTCGTTTTCATAATAGTTACCCCTTCTTGTTAGTCCTCATCATTTTTCATTTTAGCATGGGTTTTATTTAATTTTGGAATGCACTTTTTCAACTTTATATATGGTATATGAAAAGTAATATATATGAAAAGAAATTTGACTTTATAAAATGGGCCAACTTTGGTATAAGAGAATTCCAAGTTTAAAAAAATTAAAATAAATTTTAGTGGGATGTGACTGTAGGAAAATTGTATGGATGGAATTCGTTTAGAAGGGATTAAAGAGTACAAAATTGTTAATGCAAAAAGCACATGAGATTTAAATGGTGTACAACTAGAATGCATTGGGCATAGTACATATTGGTTGCATGGAAAAGATGAAACAATTTACAACACAATTAAATTATAGAAAATAGTTGGGTTCATATGATGGTTCACATAAATTAACTAAAATTCGGTCAATAATCTATGAACAAGTCTATATGTTGATTAGATGGCTAAAAGGTATTATGGAATTAATGTGGATTATATGGACATTAAAAATAATAGTTCTAAAGATGTTTGTAATAATTCTATGGATGATGGTTGGGTTCATATGATGGTTCACATAAATTAACTAAAATTTGGTGAATAATGTATGAACAAGTTTATATGTTGATTAGATGGCTAAAAGGTAATATGGAATTAATGTGGATCATATGGACATTAAAAATAATAGTTCCAAAGATGTTTGTAATAATTGTATGGATGATAGTGAAATTGTACGAACAATAAGCTTGCTTTATTTTATGGATTTATTAATCTACAAATGGAATAAATTGGCAATGATACGAAATGAGATAAATAAGATATATTATTATTGAGTTGTAGAAATATTTCCACAATTGTATATTCAAGGATCTATTAAATAATGATTCGTTGATAAGAATTGATAAGAGTGATGATTATAATGAGTCTCATGATGATATATGTATAAGCATGGATTAGTCATGAGGTGACAAGATATCTTTCCTTTGATCTATCATTAAAATAATATTATTCTTACTACTACTACTTCTACTACTACTTCTACTACTACTATGCTTATAAAATTTTCCCATGTAAGAAAGTTTATTTGTGAAGGGGTGAACTCAATCCCTTAGATAGGACAAAAAAATTGGCTTGATACAAATAAAGGCTTAAAAAGGATAGTACTTACAAATAAATAATTGGAATAGTGGGGGGGTTGATGTTGGCAATGGACATTGGTTAAACCTTGATGGGCCAAACTCCTTTTTAATCTTGAGCCAAAATGAAAACAAAAAAAATGAAGTGAAAGAGGGAAAATTGAAGACCACAAAGGGGGTACTTTAGACGAGGTCCTCACATGATTATTCTTTCTATGAACAGGAGAGGGGTATTGGGTGGCTATAAAAATATTGATTTCAGTATATAATATGAACATAATTGTGATTTAGGAAAACCAAGTGTGAAGAGATTAAAGCAATGACAACCTTATCCTCCTACTTGAGAAATTGGTCCTTTATTTCTTTAGATTTGGAAGGAAGATCTAGGGGTATTATCTCTGGGTGGAATGAGTTTGTAGACCTTATCAATTCATTATTTTTAAATGCATGTTTTAGATTGAGATCATATCTAAAGAGCTCGGTAAAATTTTCTCCATTATTAATTTGTTTGGTTCTTGTGGGGAAAGGAAAATATCTAGGATAATTTTATACTTCAAGATGTGGCTAAATATGCCAATGTAATTATAGGGGTTGACTGACAATTAAAGTATGAGAAGTTAATGTTAAGTAAGATCTCCTGGCTGAATATTTCTATAATATGTTTGAAGATTTAAGATTTTGTAATATGGAACCTAATAAGATACTTCCAATAGAAAGAAAGTCCAAAATTGATGGGTAGGAGGTTTGAGTCAACTACCTATTCAACTTCAAATGAAAAAAGATGAATCAAAAACTTTGGGGACTATTAAATTCAATCATACATGACTAGAAGAGGATGAATTCAAAAACATAGTAATTCAAAACTAGAGGAGGCTTGATCCAAACATAGGGGAGACAACTATGTATCAATTAGCAAAGAATCTCAAAATTGTTAAAAAATTAGCAGCAGAATGGGCAAAAAAAAAAAGTTTGAGGAAGCAAAAAAATACTTAATTGAAATTGAAGAACAAATTAAGCTATTGTTTGAAAGCGACACCGTAGTTTTATTTGAGATGAAGAACTAATGAAGATAAAAACCTTAGTAGTGAAAAGGAAAATTATGGAGCAAGAAGAAGTAGAGTGGATATTGAAGAGTAAAGTCATTTGATTGGAAAAAAGTGATGAAAATATCATTTTTTTTTTGCAGAAATATGCAAAAAACAAAAGAATATCAACACAATGTCTAAGATAAGGAAGGGGTTACAAAGGTAATAATTTCTTCAAAAAATATAGAAGAAGGGATTAAAAATTTCAAATTTTGTTTGAAGACTCTCCCAATGAAAATATATTTTAGAAATCCTCAAAGTGGCTTCTTTCTTTCTAATTTTAATAGAAGAACAACAATATGAAGATTCAAAAGTAGAAGTAACAAAAGAGGAGCTCAAAACAATATTATTTTCATGTAAAAAGGTGAATAATCCTAATTTGTAGATTGTCATGGACAAATTAACTATAGTAGATAAATCAACTTTATTTGAAACATATCAATCAAAATTAAGGAATAAGTAACAAGTAGCACAGGTAGCTCAATATAATTTTTTTCAAGATAAATCCTTAGACCATAGTGACTAAACCTTTAATAATATTTCAATAGTTTCGACAATAATAATACAACTTCCTCAACATGCATTGGCAACCCCTTTTTAATAAGCATTAATACTTGCTTTCAATATATATAAACTTCCTCAAATATCAATAATGAACTCAAAACAACCAATTTTCAAATCTCTGGGATTTTGTTTGTCATGCTAGTTTTCCAATACAAAATACCCAATTTCAAGAGGACATATAAGCTCAAATAACAATGTTCTAAAATGTAAATCAATAATTAATTTTAAAGGGAAAAAAATCTCATTTTCAATGCTTATATGCACACACACACACACACATATGAACAATCACAAAAAATCTTTTTTTTTAGTAAAACTTATATTTTCTTTGACAAATCCCATGATAATTACCTATAGGAATTGTATGTTGCCTATGTATAGGAATATTGACACTCAAAGGGGAATGTGCAAAACCGATGTATAACCTATCCAATAGGTACCCACTGACGACACCACTAGAGGGGGCACACACTTTTATCCCATCTAGAGAATAAAATTGAAAAATGCTTCCAATTTTTTTCACTAATACACATGGGAGGAAATTTTGACGACGAAATCCAACAAAACGGATAAAATCGGAAAAATTGTTGCAAGTTAAATGTGTTTTTTGTTTCTAAATCCCGATGGTTTTCGAATATTCGATGGAATTTCTTTGACTGTCGAAAATCCGATCTTTACCATCAAATGTCTGACATTTTGTCCAATATTCGAAAAATGGCAATGAAAGACTTTTTTCCATTCACAACATCTAATATGAGACTGCCTTTATGTTGCGTTTAAATAATTATAATAAATATAATAATTATTTATAATATTATTAATATCAATATCAATAATATATATAATATATATATATATATATATATATATATGATTGATATTGATATTAATATATTATAAATAATTATTATATTATATATAATTATTTAAACACAACATAAAGCAGTGTCATATTAAGATGTTGTGAATGAAAAAAGTATTCATTTTCTATTTGTCAGATACTATATATATATATATATATATATATATAATATATATATATATATAATATATTATATATATATATGCTCGAACATCATATAACTTTGACATAGTCGCTATATTAGTTGTGATTGTTTTGAAAGGTTGTAGGCTTATTTTGAGGTTAATTTTTGAACAAAATCATCACTGAAAGTTTGGTGACAAAAAATGTCACATAAAATTCCTCAAGGAGGCCAAAGACACGTGGGATTGACATCGGGGGCTTAGAAGGATCGAAAATGTTATTGATACCTAGGAGACTTCTAATAAAAACAACTAAAAAGTATTGTAAAGACTATGGACAGACTAAAGGCGGTCATGAATATCATCCATTAGTAAGTTATTCAATATATGTCTTTGTATTGTAGATTGTTTTTGTAAATGTTTATATGTATATTATAATTTAGATTTTATGTCTTTGTATTGTAAATTGTATTATCTTTCTATTCTAAATGTATTTTATATTCTTTTAAGAGTTATTTGACCTATGTTGTCATCTTGATGTGGAGAAATATTATTTGATTATTTTCTTTAGGGTCAATTAAGTGTTTAATTACTTTATG
Source organism: Pinus taeda (assembly GCA_000404065.3). Classification (NCBI taxonomy): domain Eukaryota; kingdom Viridiplantae; phylum Streptophyta; class Pinopsida; order Pinales; family Pinaceae; genus Pinus; species Pinus taeda. The sequence continues at coordinate 113,325 of APFE031440011.1, forward strand.
GGCTTAGGGATAAGGAGTTATTGTTTAAGGGTTTAGGGGTCAAGGGCTTAGGGGAATGGGGTTAAGGTGTTAGGGGGTTAATGTATGTTTAGGAGGTTAATTAGGACCTAGATGATTTAGAGGTTAATGGGTTTTTATGGAGCATTATTAATAAGTTTTTAAAGTATACGATGCACATAATTTACAAGATGAACATAGTCAATACATGTTTATCGGAAAGAAGAAAATACTTATATAATATATTGTATAATAATTTTTTAAGACAAAATAATAATATAAATATATTAAAATTTAATTAAATAATTTGATTAAAAATAATTATTATAAGAAAGATGATGGATTAGAATAAAAGGAGTCCATTTTATGAATGTAGGTAAGATGATAATTAATAAAAAACCATTTTTTTTATGAAAAATGTTATATAAAAAATAAATTACTTGATTTATTAAAAAGTTCTTTGCCCTTAAGCTTAAGCCCCTAGTTGGCCATACAGAGTCCTTCGTAAAAGACTCTGAATCCTTCACTAATAAGCTTAAGGACATTAAGCTTGACCCTAAAGACATCCTCGTCAGCTTTGATGTGGTCTCCCTTTACACTTGTATCCCTATAAAGGAGGCCCTGGAAGTGATCTGTTAGTGTTGGTATCTTCATCCCTCTGTCAGAGATCAAATCCTCTTGTTGCATTGCATATTAGGTGTCCCGCCCAGTCAGCTGCATTCCATTAGGAGCATGGATCATTTGACGGTAGTGGCTTCTCCTACATTTTCCCTCATGGCCTTTACTTGCTGGCCCATTTTTACTCATCAAAATCATTTACAGTCACTTTTGTCTTTAAAGTTTGCAAAGGTCTTTTCTAGGGTTTCATTGTCATTAGGTCAAGGGTTTCATTAGGGTTTCATCAAAAAAGGTTTTCAAAATGTCCAATAACATCCATTAGGCACATGAGGAAGTTCCAGTACTAATAAGCTTTATAAAAAAGTGCTCAGAGATGTATTTTTCCTCAAAACTCTGTTTCGAGGAAAAACAAAGTATTTCAGGTTTTATTGTATAAATTCATGTAATTTCATTTCCTTCATATGTAAATCACTTCACCTGCAACCCTAGTCACTTTCTCTAGCTTCAATAGCTCCAATCCCCTGTAAAGCAAACAAAACACAAGTCATTCAGTTCATCACAAGCTCAAATAAAGTCAAAAGTTCAAAAAACAGAGTTAAAAATAAAGTCATATTCCAAACATTGTAAAAGTGGGTTTTTATGAAACCAAAAATTAAAAGCTCTTGGGTTTAAATGATTTCTCTCAATTGAAAGGCTCATTTTCCTTCAAAGACAAAGTGTGAGCAAAGCAAGGCTGTGTGTCAGCAAACAAGAGAAACTTGGAGAAGACTGTGTAAACTCAGAGGTGCGACGCACTGGGTGAGTGGCGCGGCGCACATAGCAGGCGTGGCGCATAGGGCCGCGATTTCTAGTGCAAAATTGAATGGGCACGACACACTCAAAGGGCATGGCGCGATGCATAGAGCTGCCAAGCCTGAATTTTTCAAAAACTCCTTCAAATTGCCCAAAACGCTCAAATCTTTCAATGAGCAAGTAAGTCACGATCTCCTCTTGGCTAGTGAAGGATTTTGTCATAATTTTTATGGTAGATTGTGTAAAGAAAATCAAACCCTACCTTATTTCCATTTCCCAAGAAACTGTTGTCTAGGGTTTGCATCGTTGTTTTGGTTGCCAAGTTCATTCTGCCATTTTCACTCCTTCACTCATTTTCTCACCTTATTCCTCCATTCCCTAATTCCCATATTCCCAAAATAATCTACCCATTTTCCTCAATTTCCATTTCCTAAATCCTAAATATAAATTCCCAAACCCTAGCTGCTATCCCTAAAACTCCCATATCACTCCCTAATCCCCTGTTTCCCTAAATAAACCCTGTCCCAACAGTCCCAAAATCCTTCATTTTTCCCTCCCTCTACAGTCCCTCATATTACTTGTCCCTTGGTGGCAGAAAATAAAAAAACACCATAATTTCATATTCTTCATCAAGAAAGCTCACTCATTAGCAGAAATGGAGTCTAATCCTTCATATGATCATGAAGAGGAGACACACAATGATTCTCCTATAGAGATACATGCACCCAGGAGGCTTCATAGAGGTGGCAAACACATACGAGAGGAACCTACTACCCTTGTTGAGCTACAGGCCTACCCTTTCGCCATCACTTGTTTCCAACACCAGTCCTGCTATGAATTTTGTGAGATGGTTTCTAGAATTCAGTTTCACCATGAGTTGGCCCGCTTGTTTGTGCTTCATTTACATGATGTTCAAGCCACTCTAGCTGGTGTAACATTCACTTTAACACCAGAATCTATTTCTCTAGCAACTGGTATTCCTAATATTGTAGAGCAATGGAACAAAAGGTATCAAATAGACAGGCAACATTATGAACCATACATCAAGCCCGATTATTTGAGACAACCCAGGAGAGTTTTTCCTTTTTGGTACTTGAAATATTCTTATGCTCCTTTGATGAAACTAATAATGAAGTATTTCAGTTGTGAGGGCCGGTTTTCCTGCTTATATGCCTACCATATCAGGTTGCTGATGCATTTTACCAAGGTGAGGATGATGAATCTACCCTAATTCATGTGCCGAAATATCGAGAAGATGACCGCTCTAGTACAACACAAGACTCCTCAACAACAGTTCAACAATATATATTATTTTTCTCTCATTAAAATTTTGGTCACCCATCAGCTTGGTTTGCAGGGCATCACTTGGGAGGACTTCATTTCTCGTGAGTTTTTCACATCTCCTCAGGGACCTCTAGAACCTTGCATGAGACAGGTGAACCTTCATATCAGCATGAGGGTCATGAGACATAGACCGCTAGTATGCCGGTGTTGATCACCTATCAGAAGGGCACTAGACGGTTATTTGCAGTAGCAAACGAGTATTATCTCCACCTGGGGTGGAAGGGGTCTCGCTACCTTCATCAGAACAATAGGTTCAGGACAAAGGAAAGAGGCCATTATAGGATGAGGAACCATCAAGTGAGCAGGAGACTGATTTCATTCTCATTGAGGGTGATGATCTTGATATGGACCCGCAAAGCACAAATCTCAAAGAAGCCATCCAAGAGCAGCAGGTGGACATCAATGCTTTGTCCCTCAACTTGGAAAGGGCTAAGTGGATAATAAAGTACCTGGAGCAAAGAAATAAGTAGCTTGAGGATTAGCAGGCGATCATGGAGTTGCAAAACATTCGGGAGAACCGCCAAGCTGCCAAAAGGGGGAAGGTGAAATTCACATCGCTTGAGCAAGAGGTCAATGCCGATTGGGAATCATGGCTTGAAAGAGTTAATATCCACTTAGAGAGCTTGTTGGAGAAGGCCAACAAGGAGAAGACATTGTTGAGACATATGGCATATCATTACATGGTTAGAAACAAAGTCTACAAGGTCAGAATCAATAGCTTAAAGGCAAAATTGAAGAGGGCATCAAGGAGGCGAAAGGAGCATGATAGACTTTAGATATTGGCTGAGGCTTCCTTGGCCCAACACAATGCTTGATGGAGAAGACTTAGCCAAAATTTAAAAAAATTTGGGGCTTTTTTTGCATTTTTGGAATTTTTGGCACAAAAAACAGAGTTTTCTGCCCCATGCGTCGCACCACCTGGCGCTCGCTTTTGATGGGAGCCTCCAAATGACAAAAACTCAGAATTTTTGGATTTGGCATGGAAAAATGTGCTTGCCTACCAATGGCCAAGAAATTTTGACAGGATTTGAGCCCTCAAAAAGGTCAAAAACACTCAAAAAATGACCTTACTACCACTATTTTGACACACAGGAAGCAGTGTTGGGAGAATTGAATTTTGGAGGGGAAAATGGAGGCCAAATTGAAAAATTCCACTTGGGTTGGAAAGTAGACAGACAAAACTTTCAAACAAGAACACTTGGAGTGAATTTAGACACTAGGAAGGCCTTCACAAGTGGCTCTAAACATGCACTATGCATAGAAAATCAGGCGCGATGCATAGAGGAAATTTTGCCCAGTTTGACCAAGTATACTCTGTTTTTCGCCTAGCTTTAGCCAGTTTGACTTTTTCTTCTTCTTACTGTTGAGTCTTGAAAATGTCATTCATTTCCATTACACTTTCACTATTATGTCCATTATATCACCTCCATTTCACCTCCATGTCACCACATTCATCCCACTTTCATTGTCATTGGGCTACCTTTATGTTTTTCCAATATTTATTATTTCTAAGCCTTTTAAGTGAATTTGTGGTTAAACATTAGAAAATAATGTGCATATGCTTTTACCTAACAAATGGGTTGA
>APFE031440011.1:122112-141736 GCA_000404065.3 Pinus taeda
TATTCTATTACTATAAGTTATTACCTTTGACTTATTAATATTTTAATATTATTATTTAATCTAGCCATTTTAGATAGTCGTTGATGGTCAACCTAGTCAACCTAGCTGTTTAGATGATTTGCTTTGCCTATATAATTGGAAACCATGATCTGACTCCTCAAATTGTCCTAACGATGAACCACACTAGTTGGTTCGAAATGTGTCAACAAAATCTTGACATATTGAAAGAAAAAATGGTAGTTGTACCTATATTAGTGTTCCCTGATTGGAATAAGGAATCCCATGTCCATGTAGATGACCTTTTATAATGTTGGGAGTAGTATTGGCACAACCTGGTGTAGGAGAAATTGATCATCCTATAGCTTTTGCAAGTAGAAATTTATCTAATGCAGAAAAAGATTGCATAACTACAAAAAGGGAAGGACTGGCCATGGTGTATGCTTTGCAGAAGTTTACACACTATTTGTTGGGATCACTTAAAATGTTTACAGATCATTCTACACTAAGGTATTTGGCTAATAATCCTATCTTAGGAGGAAAGATTTGCTGATGGTTACCGTTATTCTAGGAATATGACTTTGAAATCATTGTTAAACTAGGAATATTGAATGCAGGTTTTGATCATCTATCAAGATTGGAAATAGTGGAAGAACCAACCAGCATAGAGGATAATCTCCCTAATGCACAGTTATTTGAAAGCACAGTTGAAGACGACCATTTTTTAGATATCATTTATTTTTTTACCTCAAGGATGGCTGCTTCAGAGTATACTACACAACAAAAGAAATAATTAGTGGTTAAGGAAACTGCCTTTTCATTAATAGCAACATAGTTATGCAATATGGGACCAGATGAGATATTGCACATATATGTTCCTGAACATGAAAGGAAGATTATTCTAACATCATCTCATGGTGGCGCAACTGGTAGACACTATGCAGGAAAATCTATTGTGCAAAATATTTTTAGAGCAGGATTGTGGTGGCTGAAACTACATAAAGATGCAAAGGAATATTGCAGAGCATGTGATGTGTGTCAAAGAACAAGAAAGCCTTCAAGAAGAGATGAGATGCCATTAGTACCACAAGTTACTTTGTAGGCCCTTGATAAGTGGGCTATTGATTTTTTTGGACCCATCAACCCACCTAGAAACAATACTAGTGTGAGGTACATAGTTACAACAACTGATTACTTGACAAGATGGGCCGAAGCACAACTAGTAAGGGACTGCAACGTAAAGACTGCTGTGAAGTTTATTTTTGAGTATATATTGTCTAGATTTTGATGAGTGGTCAAGGTTCCCACTTTTTGAATAAAACTATTGAAGCATTGATTGAGGAATTCCAAGTTTAGCATCAAAAGAGTATCCCTTATCGCCCTCAGGTCAATGAAATAGTAGAAGAATTCAATAAGATTTTGGATAATGCACTGAATAAGGTATGCAATGTGAACAGAGATGACTAGGACCTTAGAATTTCAACAGTTTTATGGGCTTATAGGATCACATGTAAAACATTGACAAGTCAGACACCCTTCAGATTAGTTTATGGGCAAGAAGTTTTGATGCCCATGGAATACCTTATGCCTATGTTGAGGATTGCAACTTTTATAGATATGGAAGACCCTCGTATAATGGAGGAAAGAATGTCGTGGTTGATTTCTTTGGAAGAAGACATATTTATAGTAGGACTCCATTAACAGGTACAAAAAGCAAGAGAAAGGTCTTGGCATGGTAGAAATATTAAGAAGAAGAAGTTCCAGGTAGTAGATCTTGTTCTCCTATATGATAGTAAGTTTGTAAAATTTCCAGGAAAATTCAAGATGCATTGTTTGGGCCCATATATTATTAAGCATATTACTGATGGAGGCATAGTTCAATTAGCGAATTTAAATGGAGAATTGATCTAAAAAAAGAGTCAATGGATGTAGGTTGAAGCTTTACAGGGACAACATTGTCCCTACAACCTCTCTCTAAAGATGAAAGGATAAAATTCTTAGTGACACCCGTAGTTGAAAGTGGGCACTAGACTATAAACTACGTTGTAGAGAGCTTCGATGTAGAAAGTTAATTCACTAAAGTCTAGATTATGTCGAAGTACATATGATCTACACATAAGAAGGGCTGTTAGCTACAATATGGAATGTGTCAATGTTCACTGGAAAAATATGATCGTTAAAAGGAAAGGTTAACGTTAAAACATGTGGAAAGTTGCATTTATGAAGACAAATTCACAAGATCTAGGGATAGATATGCAATTAATGAACACAATTCGGATAAAATCTAAGCTAATGATGAGGTTAGAAACTTGAAATTGCTATAAAAATCCTTCAAGAGCTTCGACAGAGGGAGAAAACAATGGTTCAGAGCACTACAGGACATGTGATGGAGGCACTGCTGGAGGAAGCACATAGCGAAGAGAAGTAGGTCACAAAGATTCTGCAGAAGTTCGACGAGGCCTACAACAACATCGCAACGAAATTCAGATGGAAAGCAGTTGAGTGACTTAGGATGAGTCACATTTGAGTGTTGGGGGCCTATTGAACGCAACCCAACTTGGCCCAAATTTTGGTAAAGACTCTGCATTTGAGGAGCGGAGTCTACAGTGGAGAGTGCATTGAAGCATAAACTAGATCGCGCAGTAGAGCAATGGAGCACCAAGTGGATTGCGCAGCAAAGCAATTGGAATATACTACGCGATATAAGGGCGTCAGAGTAGATCGAATCCCCTCCTTTTTGTAAAATCATGTAATGTTGTAAAATATGAATAGTTTTCGGACCATCGTAGATTATTTTATGAGTCCATGGTATATGGACCATGGTATTTTGATGATATATTCCTCGATGTAATAGTATATATAGGGATCAATAATAAAGAAGGGAGACATCACATCTTGAATTGAATGGTGGTATTCTTGTGATCTGTGGTTTGGAAAATAAGGTGAGGCTCTGCGGCTGAGTGTGCAGAGGCTAGAGTCTACAGCTGATTGTGCAGATAACATGCAGCGGAGTGCACAGGCCAAGAATTATTTGTTGTACAAGATGTCTTATTATAAGAAACAATTCTTGTGAACGTAGCCCCACATTGGGGTGAACCACAGTAAAATTGGTGTCTTCATGTGTATATTTTCTTATTATCCCTTGTAACATAGCAATTTATTACAATTGCACTTTATTACAATGCATTGATGATTATGGGTTTATATGATATGTTTATGTGATTAAATGAATGCGGCGAAGTGATTTAGGAATATTAAGTGTAAGAAAACATAATAATACCACATATACACATCCTTCAAGGCTGCAGAAACCTTGTTTTTCATCCTCCCATAGTCAGTTCGGGTGAGACTACAATCTACTTGCAGGTTGTTTTTGAAAGGTCGAGTGATTGAGGGTTTTGTTGGTGCATAGTATAGATCAAACTTGGGTCAGCCAAAATCACAACCAACACACCATATATTGACTAAGTTGGTTTACTACATTGCACATGTCGAGTATTATGTTAAAAAGATACATCAAAGACCCCACAGGTTGCCTGTAAATGGTTGCATCAAACTCTTCACTTGAAGTGGCATTATCCTTCCTCTAATTTGTAGCTAGACATGTGTCCATAGGCTTACAATTCTCCATGTGAAATATCTAAAGTTTTTCAGAGGCATACTTCCCCTGAGACGGAAATAGTTCATAATCATCTTGCCATACTTCATGATGGATTCATATTATTTCACCATGACATCAACCCAAATAGGTTGAGAAACTTTTTCCTCAAATGAAGAAGGATATGACTCAATGAGCTCTCTCATGAGAGACATGTAACTAGTGTGCCTCTCAGGTGACCTCCTTTACCTGCGCTATGATGTAGGATCTACGACATGATCCTATGCATCATGTATCAATCTATCAACTTCTCTGGTTCTCTTTCTCCCTTCTTTAGATGTTTCTAGTTAAGTGGGTGTCTCCACTCAGCCTCCTCTTTGCTCCTCCATTTGTGCCTGCTCCACAACTTCCTGAAACTCATTCTGAGGCTCCTCCTTTGGAGCTAGAATTCCTACTCTGGTGGGATATTTAGCTCTTGTTACAGAGAGCATCTCATAGCCTTATCTTCATCAAACTTGACATATCTCCTTGTCACTGTTATCCTCAGTGAAGGTAAATACATCTAATAATTGTGTAGAGTTTCAGTGTATCCTACAAAAAATCCCAACTTTGTTATAGGCTCAAGTTTCCTCCTTGAATCCTTGGAGACATGACAATAAATTGAAGATACAAAAATTCTAAAATGAGACACATAACGCTTTCTCCTAGAGAAAGCTTCCTTTGGTCTGATCATACCAAGTATTTTATGAGGACTCTATTTCTACAAATAAACTGTTGTGTTACATGCTTCTGCCCATAGATGGAATGGTAGCCCCTGGTCATGTAGCATATCTCTTGTTACTTCAACTATGCTCTTATTCTTCCTCTCAACTATCCCATTCTGTTGTGGGTTGTGGGGTGTTATCAGTTCTCTTCAAATACGTACTTTGGAACATAAATCATTCAAAGAATTCAAAATAAATTCACCTCTAATGTCACTCTTGAGAGCTTTCTCCTTCTTTCGAGTTTCCTTCTGAACTAATTCCTTAAATTTTACAAATTTGGAAAACACTTCATCCTTTTTCCTCATGAAGAAAATCCAGTATTTTCTAGAGAAATCATCAATAAAAATTACATAGTACTTATGTTTTGTTGTGGAGGATGTAGAGAAGGGTCCATAAACATCAGAGTGAACTTGCTTCAATATTGAATCTGCTCTACTATCTCGGCCATGGAAGGTGGATTTGACATATTTCCCCAATATGAAACCCTTGCAGACATCATGTTGGTCAAGGTAGCCTTTAGGGAGACCGGTGGTAATTTGTTGCATGATTTTTAAGGCACCATGGCGTAGATGACCCAATATATTGTGTTAGATTTCTCCAACATCTCGACTCTACACATTTTTTTCCATGTTTCTTAATGCAGCACAATATTTCCAAATCAAGTTTTTGTAGGTTCTTCACTCAAACTCCAATCTTCTTTACTTTCCCGGTAGCTTTGTGTCTCAGAAAGGCTTTCCATTTAGTGAAAAATAATATCATAGCATCTATCCTCCAATGTTGCTACATATATCAGGTTCTTATTCAACCTAGGTATAGAAATAACATATTTGAGGCGAACAGGGGAGGCTTTCTCCCTTTCAAAGGTGATAGTACCAATTCCTCTAGCACTATACCTCCTGTCATCCCCCAATTCAATATGCATCTGGAGATCCTTCTCCTCCATACTACTGAAAAATTCCTTGCACCCTATCATATGGAACGAAGCATTGAAATCAAGGCACCACACACTCCCCATAACAATGTTTACCATACATGTTATTCGAGTGAATTCTAATTCGAATTATGAAGCCAATGCCTCACCTCATGCTCCTCCTAAATTCTTCTTGTTAGACTTCTTGTGTAGACATTTAGTTGAATAATGCCTGTATTCATGGCAGTGGAAACATTTTATCTTGCTCAAGTCTTTCTTCTTGCCATTATTTTGGCTGGATTCATTTTTTCTTTGGGCCTTATTTCCTTTTCCCTTCTTCCCTTTCCCAACCAAGACATAATTATTTTCATCCTCTCCTCCGCATGGTACTCCATCTCTAGTACTTCTCCTTATCTCTTCTTAAACCAAATCAAACTACAACCTTTCCAGATTTGGTAATTTTTCCCTTCCATTCACAGAGTACTGGTAGTTGTGCCAGGATTTTGGAAGGCCTAGAAGAGCTAGGCTCACCAGATCATCTTTTGCAACATTCACCTCAACCCCTCCATGCTCATCTTGAACTTAAGTGAATCTGGAGAGATTTTATGGAATAATGTCTTTTTTCTGCATCCTAATGTTTTGAAGTTTGTCTTTCAGGGCCAATTTTCTATGGTCAGTTCTATTTTTGAATAGCTCAATCAATTTCTTCCACATATCATATGGTATTTCTTTTCCATGGAGATTTGAGATCACATGGTATCTCACACCTTCCATAAGAATTCTCCTGGCCTTTGTAACATCCTTCTTCCATTGGGATAATTGTTGTGCATTAGACTGTTGGGGTTTCCTAATGTCAGTTTTAACATATAATAATACACCATTATCATCAAGCACTGCTTCCATTTGGTCCTTCCAAACTATGAAATTCGAGCTACCCTCTAAGGCATACTCCAATTTCAGTTCATTGAAATACATTCTCCCAAATATGAAGAAAATATGTTGCACTGAAGTTGAAAATTCAAAATTTCCGAGGGACAATTTCAAAATAATGGTTCTAATGTAATTTCAGGGCTCTCATACCATGTATAAATTTGATATAAATTGTGATTTCTCAAGAATTCAAACTAAAATCTGGAGACACAAATTCTACTCTACTAATCTGCGGAATGGAAATCACAATTTAGAATAACATGCATAAAGATGCAACAAGCAAAACTACAAGTACATAGTGTTGGCTTGAGGGGCCTAAACCAAGTTTAGCATTAGTTAGCCAAACAAATCCCTACATTGTTGGCCCTTTCGCATCAGCCCATGGAGCGCGGACCGAAGTCTCACCCGAAGCAGTATGGGGGGATGCTGGAACCAAGTTTCTACACCTTGATATGGTTGTGATGTTGTTTGATTCCCTCTATTCATGCCTTTGTACAAGTTGCTTTGCCCTAGGGTTTGCAAGAAAAACCCTTTATTCCGTCATTATGTACCTCCACGAAAGGGTACGATTGACCTTTGTGCAACCCTAACTTGCTGCTTAGGTACTTTCGCACTGCTATGGTAGCGTGCTGTGCAGATTCCCCAATTAATTTAAGTGATTTTCTTATCTCATCAAATACTTAAATTTAACACTGCGTAAATAGATATTTGTAATTAAATTCAATTATTCAATGTAATTGCAATCACTCGCACATCATACAAGCATAATAAGGGAAATTCATACATAAAATGTCCAGATGCATCAACAGAACAAAGACACAGAAATTGCAGAATATATTTCTTTATTAATATCTTCCAAGTGTTTACAAACTCTATCCTCCCTATGCACACAACTGCAGGGGTCTGCGCACTCAGCTGCAGACTTCTACCCTAGGCCTATGCGCACTCAGTTACAAAGCCTATACCTACGCTACAACCCAAGACTTAGACTTCTTTCTCCAAGCTATGACTCCATTACATCATGTGTCATTCTATGTTCCTCTAATTATTTAGAGCTTAGCTCTTTTTATACAATACCATGGTGTGCAGACCATGGGTAGATCTCTTACAGCCGACTTTACTTTACAAAACTACGGGCAGACTACCCTTTTTGACACATGACACCTTCACGCTCCGCGACCACAAAATGCAGAGTCTTTAGAATTATATTACAAAAATTGATTTAAAAATGGGCTTTTAGCCCCCAAACTGTCCTTGGGGGATCCCGCTCCCAATAGGTCCCCAACACAAAATCCGTGACTTTCCCTCGAGTCACTCAGATGACCGCAACCTCGGCCGTGCACTGAGCTACTGTCCGCTTCACATCTTCAACTGTCTTCTCGGTTATTGCTCCTATGCTATCAGCCTGAAGCTTTTGTTGCGTCCTCTGTAGAGTTGTAAGTTTGCCTTTGATATTTCTTGTGACTACTTAAGCTTCCTCCAGCCAGGGCTTTAGTCATGCCTTCAGCACTGCTTCCTTGTGCAGTGCTGCATCCACCTGTTCCTTCAGCTGCTTGGCTTCCTGCAGCTTGGCTAACCTCTGTGTCAATGCGACAGTTCATGTTGTGCCCTTAACTTCATCATAGCGCTGCTAGAGTTCGCGTGCTTCTGTCTCTAGCCTTTGGATGTTTGGGTCCTCTTGCAATCTTGTTAGGACCTCAAACAATTGCTCGAAAAACTGTGTGTAGTCTGCTATTGCACTCTCCACCGCCGCAACTGCTTATGTGATAGTGGCCGCCCGCTTCTCCTTTACCTCTGGTGGTGTTGAAGATTAGGCCCTCAACTAAAGCTTTATAATTTGTAGGTTCAACTCCAGCTGAACCCGTGCCATCTCAGTCCAAGTGTCACACACCGCTATGGAAAACTTGCGGATGTGGACCTCGACTGGCTCCTCCTTTGGAATGGCCAACTTTGGGACCATTCTACATGCCTCCTCCATGACCTGCATGATCTTCTTGCTATGGTTGGTTGCCTCAACCTTAGCGGTGATGAGAACATTTCTTTGTAGGGTTGTTGTCTTGTCAGGGCCTGACCCAAGTTCAGAGTTAATTAGCCAAACAAATCCTTGTACTACTGGCCCTTTCAGTAACAGTCCGTGGAGCACAGATTGAGGTCTCACCCGAAGTAGTATGGGGGGTTGCTAGAACCAGGTTTTCGCACCCTTGAGATGTCTAAGGGTCTGGTTCGATCCAACTATTTGTCCTGGCATGCAGTCTGCTTTGCACACTTCCTTGGACTTTGCACCCCGATATACTTGCCTTCGCGCAACCCTAACCAGGGTCTGTGGGTCTTTCGCACTGCTAGAGCAGTGCTCTGTGCTATTCCCCTATGTCACACTCGAGATCTTACTTATCTTCCTATCTTAGTTAATTATCTTTGCGTAAATGGAGGTCTTACGTTATATTTATTTATACAACACATTCATATGAGTTCATGCAACAAATAAACAATACACTTACAATTTATACCCAATCATACATTAAAACAGGAAAAGATACACAAAAATATGGTAAACTTATCTTTATTAATTCTTCCATTGGTTATAGACTCGACTTGCCCTTTGCACTCAGCTGCAAGGATCCGCGCACTTAGCTATGGACTACTAGGCCTCTGCACACTCAGCTATAGAGCCTTTTCCTACTCTATGACCCACACAAACACTTTACACTTCGAATCAATCTCTTAGACTCACTAGGATTCCATTCTATTGGCTAGGTGCTCTCCTCTACTTAGAGCCTCGCTCTATTTATATAATCCCATGGGTCTATCAAGCCGACATTACATTACAAAAACAAGGGTAGACAACCCTGTGACTCTATTATGACTTCGCACTCCCGCCCATAATTCGTGGAGCTTTTACAAAGGACTTGGTCAAAACTTGGGCTTTAAGCCCCAAAACATGCCTGGGGGGATTCCATGCCTAATAGGCCCCCAACACAAACATCATCACTTGCTCTAGAGTCATTCTGTCGACGCGGAGATCTTCATGCATCCTCCAACTCTGTCCAAACTGTTGCAAGGTTGGTAGTGCACTAAGCGGCTACCTGCTAGATCTCTTGGACGCGTTGTTTCAAGACTGTGATGTCAGAACTACTTCCTTGCATATGTGCCTGTGTCCCCTGCATTAGTTTATAGTCCCGCACTTTCGTCTGGATCCTTGGAGCACGAAGACTGTGCTTCTTCCAGTTAGTCAGATAGTCGGGCCACCCATGTAGGGCTTCAATCAGCTGCCATTCACTTTGCTTGGGAAAGGCTCTCCATTTAGTTTGACTAGTTGTACTGCACCTCCATCTATGACCTCCTTAACAACGTATGGTCCCAGCCAATGCATTCTAAACTGTCTCAGGAATTTATCAAACTTACTGTCATACAGCAACACTAAATCATTTACCTTGAAGGTGCGCAACTTAATATGGCGATCATGTTAGGCCTTCTTGTGCTACTTTTTCACTTGCTGATGGAAGCTAGCCAGGAACCGTTCCTCCTCAAGTTCTTCCAACTACGTGAGCCTTTCTTCCAAGGATTTTCGGTCTGTCATACCTATGAGCGTTGCTATGTGTAGACTAGGTACAATATACTCCATTAGCATGACAACTTCCATGCCATAAACCAATCGGAAAGGTGTCTGTCTTGTTAGTTTCTTGCATGTTGTCCTATAAGCCCATAGTACTGCAGGTACGTGCAGGTTTCAATCACTTCGTTGCGCGTTGCATACTTTGGTTAACACAATCTCCAGTATTTTTTTGAATGCTTCCACTGTCCCATTGGCTTGTGGGTGATATGGTGTGCTTTTTTGATGATACAACTGAAACTCTTCTATTAGCGCATTGATGGTTTCATTAAGGAAATGTGTACCAAAATTTCTCACCAATATTTTTGGACATCCAAATCGAGTCAACACATGTTGAAACAAAAAATTCATAGCCATGGTAGTCGTGCAGTCTTTGACCGGTAGCACTTCTGCCCAATGAGTCAGGTACTCTATCATGGTGATAATGTATCTCACTCCCATCATTTGTGGATTCAAAGGCATCTCATCCCTCCGCAATGGTTTACTTGTCCTTTGACATATATCACAGGCCTTACAGTGTTCTTTTGAATCTTGATGAAGAGTTGGCCACCACAACCTTGTGCGTAGAATCTTTTGCGTGGTCGCTCACCCTGCATAGTGTGTTCCTGCAAGGCCCCCATGCACTTCTGCAAGGATCTGACTTCATTCAAATTTAGGTACATACCTTCACAATATCTCATCATTGCCCATCTTGTATAGGTGCCCCGCAATGACAGAAAAATCAGCCGCGGGAACCACCAGTTCCTTCCTCTGCTAGATAGAGTATTCCTTCGATGAAGTCCCCGTTGTCAGAAAGTGGATTATATCTTCAAATTGTCCATCCGCTACGCACATAGCAAAGAGCTGTGCATTAGGTAATCCTTCCTCAAAATTAGTGGGTTCCTCGTCCATCTCAATTCGCGACAAGTGATTCGGTCTTGCGTTCAAGCGTCCAGGCTTCACACCGACGTCAAAATCATATTCTTGGAACAATAAGATCCACCTACATATGCGCACCCCCAACACAGGCTTATTGACCAAGTATTTTAGCGCGGAATGGTCTGTATACATCTTGAAGTGTCCCGCCAACGAATAGTGCCGGTATTTTTGGAGTGCGTACACCATAGCCAACCCCTCGCGTTCAGTTATGGAATAGTTCTTTTCTTCTTTAGACAACCTGCGACTTGTGAACATGATAGGGTGATCCAAGCCCTCTCCACCCTCTTGTGTGAGTACTGCTCCCAGTGCTACACACGACGCGTCAAAATGGACATGAAACTCCATATCCCATTTTTGGAATACTAGGATTGGCGCGGAGGCCAATTTCTCTTTTAGTGCATCCAGGCTCTTCATGCAATCATCATTCCAACAGAATGTGACATCCTTTTTCAAAGTTTCTCCATTGGTGCGATGTTCTGGTCATAACTTTTAATGAACTTCCTATAGTACCCCATATGTCTTGGGGTAACGTGCAGTTGTTTAACACTTCGTGGTACTTCCAAATTAAGAATTATTGCAATTTTCGCGGGGTCTACCATCAGTCCCTATTTGCAGACCACATGTCCCAACAGGTTCCAAAAGGGAATGAGGAACGTACACTTCTTAAGGTTCAACACAATTTGGTGTCATCGGCAAGTATCCAACATCAAGTGTAAGCTCACTACATGGTGCTTAACCAATCCAAATACAGTCCAATCATCAAGATAGACCTCCAGGAATTTGTGGATATATTCTTTAAATGCTGCAACAACTATGCGTGAAAAGATGGCTGACGCATTCTTCAACCCAAATGACATAACATTGTATTGAAAGCAGCCCCACTCAGTTGCGAAGGTGGTCTTGCTCCTCTCTTCCGGCGTGATTTTGATTTGGTGATACCCTGAGAACCCAACAGTAAAAGAATATGCTTCTTGCTCACCAGCATTTTCCAATACTTCATTTGTGAACGGAGTTGGGAATGGGTTGTGCCCACATGCATCATTCAATTTTCTGAGGTCCATGCATAGTCTTATCTCACCCTTCTGCTTCTTTTCCTATACTACCATAGGGCTTACCCAGTCAGATTCTTCCACTAGCTCAATGATTCAGATTGTGAGCATTTTTTCTAGTTCTAAGTGGACCTTTTCCTTGTACTTCAAATTCAAGCGATAAGGCCTCTACTTAACCGGCTTCACGTCGGGTTTTAAGGTGATATTCATCATCCCTAAATCACCAACAATCCCCTTTATGTCCATGATGTTAGTTGGGAATAAGTCCAGGTATTTGCGGAGTAACTCAGTGATCTTATCCACCATCACGTCATCCCAGTAGTCGTCGAGCATTGCATACTTAGGTTCGGCATTCGTACCAATGTTTGCCCGCTTTGTCTTTACTGGCACAGTTATGTCAGGGTCTTCAATAAATGGCCCTTGAACCTCGCGATAGCCTTCAGTTTCTGGAATGTTAACTTTTCGTGGATCTTCGTTATCTTCTTCAATTGTCACGTTGTAACACTCTAGTGCGCAGCTCAGCTAGGTCTCCCATTCAGGTTGAAGCACTTCCATTGGCTCCTGGGGTATTTTAAAGATAACTACTTTTACTGCTTGTAGCACATCATCAATAGTATCACACGAACAATCCTCAAACGTGAAAGTTAACAGGAATCCTTCGCGCAAGATATCCCATTCACTTGTTCCATGGTGGAGCTCTGTCTCTATTTACCAGTTCATGGGTATAATGTCTAGGGTATGATAGAACAGGTGCACCCACTCAGGTTGTGGATTTTCCCCATAGAATTTTGTCCATTTGGTGAGGTGTGTGTGCAGATCATCTTATCTGTCATATTTGTCTTTTGACTGCATCTGAGGCTTCCCAAACTGTATTTGCATCATCCTTCGACATCCACGCTAGTCCTCAAAGCTTCTTTGGTGCGTATCCCACCACCTCGCGGGCGTAGTGCGCAGTACCCATTTCAAAGCTTCGAAATGTTGATGTTCCAACACTTCTCTTTCAAATCTACTCAGGAAGTCATCCACCTCACTTAACCCATCATACATAGATAGATCCCTCACCTTCATTGATACGTAGTGAAACGATCTCATCATCATGTTACAGTTCAGTGTGGTTACCTCATGTGACTGGTTCTTCCATCGTTTTATTTCCTCGTTCAAATCCAATGTGTAGAAGCTTTCTCACTCCCTTGAGAGTCATCCATTTGCGGTCAGATTCATCCAATCTTGTTATTGCATGGTTATCTTGTAGATGCAATCCAAATCATCATCGTTGCCGTAGTCACGCACTAGTTTCGTGTAGTGTGATCCTTCTGTAGAGTCCAAAGGTACAACTACGCGCAGAGACTTCTTTTCAAAAATTGTCTTGCGCTTCTTCAGAGTTATCACCCCATTCATGTCAGTGGACCAATATATTCCTAATAGCGTGGGGTAGGGATTGTTGTCATGAACAACCTATATCACTTCGAAATATGCTAGCACTTGCTCCTTCAATATCTACTATGATTCCCTGCAATCTCCCCATAGGTAGGATCTTTTGCTAGTTCACCATTTGCAGTTGGATAGGATACCATTACAACGTAGGCCTTCCCATGTGCTCCCATGTCTACTTCAGCAGGACGTTCGCGTTCAATCCTAGATCCAGAATCACTTGGTCCATCTCATATTCCCCAATCTTCTCGGTCAATCTCATCTCCCTTCCCTTTTTCATTGTGTGCTTTCCGAGCTTCCGGACTATGCGTGGTTTTCCTTGTGTGGTCCCAATGCATCTATTTATGAGTTCTTGTAGCCCCTTTACAGCCTTGCTGTCACGTAGCAGCTTCATGCAAGTTTCCAGGAACGTGGTGAGCATCGATGGGTCCATTTCCGGTTCCAGCCTGTCCTTACTTCCTGAAGTGGAGGCATCAGCGAAGCTCTTCTTAGCTTCCATGAAGGTTTCCTTAGCGTGCTCCAAATCAAACTCTAGTTCCTTAGGTGGAGCCTTGCGAACCCATGTACTTTCTTTAGGCTGCTTGCCTTTGTCATCACCTGTCATAATTTCACTTCGGAGCACAATATTCACATTAGGGTCTTCCTCACACGACTCATACCTCATCATTTGCAGGTTTTGAGTCGGGCGAGGTTGGAGTGCTCCTTTATCGCTCAACCTTGCTATCAGTGTGGGATAATCCTCCATCTCGTGATCAAATAATGTACAATACAAGCATGATGGTCACATTGGATTCATACAATCACAGGCATAATGTCCTGGCCCTCTACAATTGTAACATATTAATTGTCTACGATCTCTTCCTAGTCCTCCTCCACCTCGGCCTTGTTCGTGCCCCTGAAATCCGGTTCGCGCCATCCTCGCGTTTTGGTCAAGGGGCCGCATTTTGGCCTAAACTCTGTAGGTAGGAGTCTGATCCATCATCAATTAGTAACTTCTACAGGTGCACTCATCATATCCCACTGATCTACAACAATTACAGAACAACTGTTGTGAATTCTGTGTGTACTTTTGTAATAAGTGGCAGTTGTCTGTGGCATGCTTTCCTCTGATCTGAAAAATCGCACACCATAATGCAGGCACCGTGCTTGGTCCTTCTTGTGCCTCCTATCTCAATGACATTGGTCCTCCTCCCACGAGGTAATTCACGAACAATGGGAAGTGGTCCTTGTCATGTCCTTGACCCTTGCACTTTACGCATCATACCTCATCATGCACTTCTGGGTGAGCTCTCTTGTCTTGTTTCAAACTCTACATCTCAAGGCACAAGTTTTTCAACTACACATGAACCTACTGAACTCCCAGGATAGGATCCTGTATCGGGGTCTCATGCAATCTCATTGTGACCTCCAAGGCCTCGACCTGAGTTGTTAGCATCTATTGTGATAGTGCGTTCCTTAGATGCGGCATTAACAATGCTACAAACCATTTGCGGTGTTGTCCATCCGTCAATGTCATGTTAGTTTCGCGAATTGTGCACTTCAATATCTGATCCAGCTCCCAAGTGGTCTCACCTGGTAGCATTTTGATTTCCTTAAACCTAATGATCGAGTGCACCTCTGGCTTTGGCCTGCTAAATTCTTTATTTAGCACAGTTTGAATATCTATGATCCCCACATTCAGATTATCAATGGAAGGCTTCATGTACCAGTTCAACGTGTGATCCTGCAGGGCATTGACCAACATCACTTTCTTTATATTGTCATTTGTGACTCCTTGCACTTCCCATACATTTTTTTATCACGAACCAAAACTAGTCCGGATCTTCATTCCCTACTCTCTTGAACATTGACAACTTTATCACACTTTCCATATTGTTTCGCAGTGGTGGTATGGGTGAATATGGGGGTGAAGACAGTGAAATTGGTGGTGGTGTGGGTGGGGGTGGTATGTGCGAAATTTTCTACCTTATCAGATTGATCACACTTCTTGGTGAGACCTTTGCGAGCTCTTCCTCATCCCCTCGTGGAGGTGAAATCAAGGGGCTAGTTTCTAGTTCTGTATTATCTTTGTCTCTGTAGATTCTCCCACTTCGCGTAGCCCCAAACATCAATTTATTCACATAACCCATTTTTCACACAATAGCATTTTAATCCAAGTGTTCAAATATTTAACGTACTTACCTCGCGGCCCTTTGAGGAAGTTTCGTTCTACCTCGCTATAGCTGACTGAAGTATCTATCGTGAACTCAGTGATGAATCCTCCTATGATTTGATCAAGCTAGTGATCAACAGTGTGCATGCTCTTATCCTCTGATGCTTCCAAAGCGCACCAATTCTAGAGTCCACACAATAGGTCTGTCGAGCTTACACCTTCCTTGGCTATCTGCTAGCTTCGCGATCCACTCGTATAGCTCAGTAGGGAAAGATGCAAAGAAAATTTTATGGATATTTGTGTATAAGTAGTAGTCTAACCACTCTTCCTTTGATAGTCACAGATTCTTATTTTCCTGTGCCGCGAACTCGTGAATCTTCCTATCCAACCAATATTCAATTTCTTTCTTTTTCAGATTCCAGTGATACGACTTCAGACATCTCTATGCAGATCCCGGTCCTGGCAATGGAACCATTTTTTGGCTTGTCAGGGCCTAGCCCAAGTTCAGAGTTAATTAGCCAAGAAAATCCCTATACTACTGGCCCTTTCGGCAATAGTCCATGGAGCACAGACTGAGGTCTCACCCAAAGTAATACAGGGGTTGCTGGAACCAAGTTTTTGTACCCTTGAGATATCTGAGGGTCTGGTTCAATCCAACTGTTTGTCCCAACATGCAGGCTGCCTCGTGCACTTCCCTGGCCTTCACACCCCGATATAATTTCCTTCGCACAACCCTAACCAAGGGTTGTGGGGCTTCCATGCTACTGGAGCAGTGCTCTGCGCTATTCCCCTAATTCGCACCCGATATCTTACTTATCTTCCTATCTTAGTTAATTTACTTATCTTCGCATAAATGGAGGTCTTACATTATATTTATTTATACAACACATTCATATGAGTTCGCACAAAAAATAAACAGTACACTTGCAATTTATACCCAATCATATATTAAAATAGGAAAATATACATAGAAATATGGTAAAATTCTCTTTATTAATTCTTCCACTGGTTACAGACTCGACCAGCCCTACTCACTCAGCTGCAGGGGTCTGCGCACTTAGCTGTGGACTACTAGGTCTATGCGCACTTAGCTGCAGAGCCTTCTCCTACTCTACGACCCACATACACACTTTACACTTCAAATCAATCTCTTAGAGTTTCCAGGCTTCCATTCTATTAGCTAGGTGCTCTCTTCTCTAATTAGAGCCTCGCTCTATTTATACAATCCCATGGTCCGTGGACCATGGGTAGGTCTATCAATCCGACATTATATTACAAAAACAAGGGCGGACAACCTTGTGACTCTAGTATTACTTGGTGCTCCGCGCTCATAATTCGCGGAGCTTTTACAAAGGACTTGGTCAAAACTTGGGCTTTAGGCCCCAAAACATGCCTAGGGAGGATTCCATGCCCAACAAGGGCCATTTGTTCATTGTTGATTCGCTGCTCGCTGATCACCTAGAGGGCACAATGCTCACGGGCCCTCAGCTCTGTAATTACTCCATCCTGTAGAAGGTGGAGTGCTTCGTATGGAAGCACTACCAGGTTCAGCCCAAATCCCCTTAAGGCATTGACAGTGGGCCTGTTAGCCTCATTTTCCATGGTCAGTGCTCCATCTGACAGCACTATCGCACTGGAAGCCTTCGTGCACAACATATCGACAACCTCTGAAGTATCGATAGCCAAGCTGGTAGACATCATACTAGCCCGCGATGCACAAGTATGGAACTCCTGCAACTTGGTCTGGATGGCCCCTAGAATGATTTGTTGTTGTTGCTCGAGTTGCTGCAGGGCCTCCGCGGTGACATCTCTAACTGTGTCACCGATATCATGTAAGTCACCCTTTGTCAATGTGATAGGGTCCAGTGAGGTCTTGGTCGCCTTGGTTTTCTTTCTCGACCCTCCCTTCTCTAGCTCTCATGGGCACATAATGTGGGCAGATGTCTCTTGAGGGTCCATGTCGTGCTGCTATGTTTCTTCTTCTTCAATCTCAGGTGAAGGGGAACATGCACCTTTGTCAGAGCCCCGTTCTGTGCCACCTATCTATTTTCTTGCCTCCTTTCCTGTCTATTCCACCTAGGCCTTTTCAGTGGCTTCCTTTTTCCTCTTCTCGAACAGCTACGCCATCTTCAACTTGGCTTCCTCCTTCTTCTTTTATGTAGTGGAATTGCTTCCACCCACCACCAAGTCCGTGGTAGAGCACCACTCCATCAGCCATTGATCAAGCACCGCATCAATGGCATCATCTGTGGCCAGGTATGGCAAGTCGTACCACTTCTGGGTAGGGTCCTTCTGCACCCTGATTGATACCCAATGGAAATTGGCTTTGAACTCAGCATAGCTCTGCAGGTTAGCATACACCATGGGCGAGAACCGTTGCTTGCGATTGATGGCCATCCTGATATTCATTTCCATCAAGATCCAGAAGATTGTGCTATCCTAAACCCATTGCACGTCCTTGGTTGCCCACAACGAAGCGTACTTCGTTGCTTCAGGAACGCTTGGCATGACTGAAGGGAACTGGCTATCCTCTGGTAGCTCCCATGCTATCAACACAATCGACAACAAGAGCCACACGTAGTGGAACGTCTTGCTGAGTTCTTGTGCTTCACGACAATTTGCCAGGAATTCTCCATGAAGGTAGTCAGACCAGTTAAACTAGACTCCTTCCACACATTGTTGTGTGAGTGCGACAACAAGCGTCATCACCTCATCGACACGATACTTCCACATCACCTTCCCTACAAGGATTTGCATTTCCACCTTCACAGCAGGGTCACATATGCTAGAGATAGCATACCCACGTGGCTTCTTCACTAGATTGAATTTCTCCTTCATTGATTTTGTGAGAGCCTGCTTGCCACCCTTGCTGCCGAGGATCATTGCTGGATTCTCGCCTATATATGGAAGGCACGTTATTCTGTGAATCAACATATCTATGATGGGTATCGGCTCCTCTAGCCACAAACTCCCATCATGCACCAAGCACAACAAATGATTGATGACCAGAACTGTCACTAGGGTGCGGTTATAGTGCGGCACCCACAGAAGGTTGAGAAATGCTACCTTCTCTACTCCTCTGAGCCACTTCCTGGCTCCAATGCTATCATTCCCGTGTTTATGTCTATGATGTGGCGCATCAGCTGCTTGGTTTCCAGGTGTGGGAACTTCTCTTGGTTCGCTAAGTCATAATATTCAAGATTCAGTATCGACACCTGTGCCAAATGTGGACCATCGAAAGAAATTTCATCCGGTAGCAGAGGGGTTTGCAGGGGAGTCTTACTCTCATCGATGTCCTTTGGGACCTTGGATTTAAGCTTGTGTGGAGGGACATACTTTTAGAACTGTGTAATAGGGTCCGCACCTTGGGCTTCAACCTCCTCTACTTCCACTCCCACAGCCTCATCATCCATCGCGATGTCTTCGATATCCTCCTCCTCTACTTCTAGGTTTATAGCCTTGCCTTTCTCTTCGGAAGTGGGCTTTGGTGGGTTTCTCCTTGGTGAAGCGCACACTGGTATGGCACGCTGCTTGCCCTTCTTGTCTTTCCCAGTTTCCTTAGCCTGGGCTGGCTTCGGTCTTGGCATTCTCGGGGATTTAGGGACCTCTGCTAATACTTCAGCTACTTCTGGGGTAGATGCCTCTGGTGTAGTTACATCTACTTGTTTCTCCACTCTTGTGCCAACTCTTCTACTACTTGATGTGTGTTGGCAATTTTTGGGGGTGATGACATAACACTCTCTATCAGTTCTCACGACGTCTCAGCCAAGTTTGCAAATGTAGGAGTTTGTTTGAGAGCCTTGAAAAACTCGGTGTCCGTAGGCATCTGAGAGCTCAACAACTGAATACTCAAAATGCCAAGTGTTTCTTGCTAGACAAACACTTGTAATTTATAGGGAATTTTGAATTCAAATCCAACCATTCCTCCCAAAATCAGTTCATTAATGTTGGATTGATGGTAGATTTTCAAGGATCTAAGCCATAAATTTCATCTGAAATGTCGGCCTCTCGCTCCGTTTGGCCTCACTTCTACCATCTTTTCATGAACAGTGACCATAATGGTCACTTTCCAGCCGACTTGCGATTTCTCCCTAGGTAGCACAGCTCCCTCCGCGCTGTCGCAGACCCTATGACACTTTCTTGCTTCTCCAATCGCACAACTCCCCAACCCAGGCAGAGTAGGTTATAGTCCCACATCTCCTTCCAGCTGTCTGGAGCGCTAAGAGTGCGCCACCTTCATCTAGTTACATGGCCGGACCACCGGT
>APFE031440015.1:2574-13928 GCA_000404065.3 Pinus taeda
CAAAGACATGCACTCATATATGAAAGAAACAGGGTAAACTAGAGCAGTTAAGAATTCTAGCTCATAACTGTTTCGGCAGAAAACATCGAAAAGTGCAGGAATTGAACTTAAAGTGTATTTAAACAAATCTTAAGCTATTCTTTTTTCCTGCAACTTAGAAAGGCAGAAAGATGATAAAAACATAAAATAAACAAGGAGGAAGAACACTTATTGGATCATGCAGAGACACAGGAATTCCGTGATCATTCCTTGGCCAAGAGAAAATAGCAAGTTGTTTCGCAATCCATGCTTTCAGCAATCTTTGATTATGAAAATATGACAGTTACAACGCGAGTCTTTACTAAGAGAAAATTGTTGGAAAAGAAATTGACCAACAACTACTACTACCAACCAACCAACCCTTTACAATATCGTTTCGGGTGGTATTTATAAACAAAATATCAGGAAGACATCATTACAATTGACCTTGACAGGTCGGCTTAGAACTCTTCAAAAATCTAAATGCTGCTGGAATTAAATGCAAGTAAATCTTTTTGACTGCGCTGGGGGTAGCTGAATCGGAACAAGTGACGAGGTGGCCCTTGGGGACCAGATGCAGTGCTGCTGAAGTGAATGTGCTTTGGGGCTGCAGCTCGGCTTTGGTGCGAATTGAATGTGCAATTATTATGATTTGAGAGCTTCAAGTGATTTTGCTCTCCTCCTATGAATCTGCTAGAAGATATTCAATTTCCTCTTGCTTTGGGCCACTGCTCAAGATATTCTCTGATACACTTTGCCGCTACATTGATGGTTTCCGCCATCGACTGATACTCTTTGACACGCTTGAAGCCTGCTGATTTGATCTGATACACTTTAAACTCTGTGAATGATCTGCTGTTGTTTTCAAACTGGATCCTTCGGCACGTTTGGGCGATTTTCGGGCTTTTTGGGCGCGCAGTGGGCTCGGCAATCAGAAGATTCCCTGAAGATTCCCTGAAATGGCCTATTTCCCGTACGCTATTCGCTCATCGAAAACTGCCTCTGTTTCTTGATCTGGAGCTCCGAAGTGCGACTTTTCTCCTTGCGCGAAGCTTTTTTGGCTTTTTGGCTACTGACGTAAGCATGGTGTCGGCTGTATGGCGGATGAAGTCATCAGTGGGTCCCTGGTACAGCGCGACGTGGTGAGGTACTGGATGAACTGTTGGTGAAGAGGTTCCGATGCGATATCGCGATATCGCGTCGGCGGGGAAAGAGGGGGATCATTGGGCTAGACATTGGTGCTTGCGACTGCCGATATGCGATATCGCGATATCGCATCGGCGGAGAGGGAGAGGTGAACAGATTGGACACTCGGCAGTTGTGATCGCCGATCGCCGATTTCGCGATGTCGCATCGGTGGGGAACGGATGGGCATTGTTTTGCATGAATGTGAGACGGCGAGGTTGCGATGCGAAAACGGCTTTGGGGGGAAAAGGTAAGTAAGTAGGTGTGAAGGGCTTTCGAAGTTTCGGAAGGGGTCCGACTACTTCGAGGGAGCTTATACTTAGGAAGGAGTCCATAGTATGTGGAAGGTGGTTTCGGAGGTTGGGTTCTTGCTTAGTTTCTGACAAACTAAACAATTCCTGGGACTTGCTATGGTTATTTTTCAACCAGGGGAGGGATATTACATAGGGGAATTTACTTAATATTAATACGGGGATGGGAAACATAGGGAGCTAGATAATAATGTTAGTGGTTAATGTGGAGATGGTAAGAAAGCGCTAAGTTTCGGGAGAACTTAGGCTATTACAGGGGGTAGGACCATACTTCAGGAGAAGATATGGAACAACTTTGAGCAAAGCAGATCTTTACTCAACCGGAGTGATGAAGATGATGAACTTAAGAGGTGTCAAGCAGATCTTGACCTCTTTTGGGGATGTTAGTTAATGATTGGGGAAAACAGAGAAGGGAAGTTAGTTATACCTCATGTGAGCCTTTTTGCTTATAGATCTTTGCTGATTATGTTCTAGATGATATGACGCCTGCAAACTTGGAACTTGTCAGCAATTCAACAGCCTCAGAACTACCTACCCAGCCTACTTTCCTAGCATTTTTTCTTCTTTTGCTTGGGGTGCACTTAGACTCGCAAACCCATCATACATTTTTCTTTTGATGCTTTCCTATCTACATACTACCCTTATTTCTTCCAGAGCCCAGATTAAACTGTTGGACTCTTCTGTTTCTCTACCTATCTAAGAGTCTACCAAGATTAAACTGTTCGGACAGACTTACAATCTCTATATTCTACAACAAGAAATTTAAACCTAGGGAGACTAAGATTAAACTGTTTGGACCTCCCTTTAACTAGAAGTAGCGATACCAGGAAAACTTTACAAAATTTGAAGGCAGTTGAATGAATCTTGAAGTAGCCTTCTTCACTCAGAGACTGTTTGAGCAAATATGGAGCATTGCAGCAAGCAAAGTACAACATATTTGGCCTGTGAAATGCCAATCATGAAAAATGAATACCTACTGCAGTAGGAGCTAACAGTGGCTCCACTCGAGGATGGCTTCTCCTTGCGGGAAGTCAAGAACAGCAGGCCAGGATGCCTTGATTTTTAGTTTTTTGCTGTCTTCTGCAAATTTTATTTTCTCCGGCCACTTTATTTCTTCTACCTACCTACCCTAACCAGCAACTGTTTTGCCGTTAGGTAAGATCAAATAACCAGTGCAGCCATTTAAGAAACTTTGAAACGAGATAATCTTGCTGACTGATCGTTTCTGAACGCAAAAGCATCATCCGGGCATATGCTTTTACAACCAAAATTGTGGCCTCCATTACTTGCCGCTGAAGCTTACGGTCTTCACTGAGAAAACATGTTAGCAAAATTTTGTTAAGCCAAAGTTCCATGTAATTTGCGATTGGATTAATGAACTTACCCTATGAGAGAACTTCCTCTGCTTCGTTTGAATCTTCAATAGAATCATGCAGAGTTTGTGAATCAGCAGGTGGCGGCATCTTCTCCTGAGTTGAAGACGAGAGACTTCGGCATGATTTGGGACCTTCTGGGTCAAGGGGAGCAGCTGCATCTTCGGTAATGAGCCTAGCAGATGATCCTTTTGTCTTTCCCTTGGATCCCAGATCACACAGAATCCTCAAGTCCTCAGGTAACAGTGTTCCCTCCTGAATATGGGCATGGAAGCTTAGGTATGATTCCGGGTTCTTTGGGCTGGAAGGATCAGTTACATCGTCGGTAATGACCCTAGCCGTTGATCCTTCTATCTTTCCCTTGGAACCCAGATCATACTCAAACTGTAATTCAGGAGACAACACTATTTCCCGTTGAACTGGAGGAGGAAAATTTTGGCAAAACTCTTGAGGGTTTTAGAAATCATAAGACTGACTTTGAGCTCCCAAGAGTTCAATTTCATTCTCATATTTTTCCACAACAAACTCAAGGAACAATTTATTTCGGCCACCAGGTATTGTTGACAATACCTTTCTGAAAAATTTGTCATCAAGCTCAAACTCTGATAAACTTTCTCTGCATTTTTCTAAAGCTTCTTCTATCAGAAGTTCCTCCCAAGATTCGGTCATTCTCTCTTGTTGATAATACATGGGGTACTTGGCTGTAACATTTGGTTCGTTCCTCAATGGAGCCTTTGATTGAAATTGAAGTGGAGCGCCAGGTGGATGTCTGGACTCTGAAGTGCCTGATCTCTGTCCACCATCAAAGATCAGAACTAAACATGCCAAGCCTTCAAAATTAGGAGCACTTCCTCCATTGGGGTTTAAAGATGAACCGAGCGCTTGAATCCCCAATGGAGTGTGCAGATACAGGTTGACCGAGGCTTTTACAAGTCGGTTTCTTCCACTGTAGAGCTGCAGAGTGGTTGCATTGATTTATCTGAGGAGGTCCCCAGCAGAGTCGCCATTATGTTATCACTCAGGTTGTCCCTAGGCTCCTATTAGGGATACGGCCGAGGTAACCAAAAACCAATCTTCTAATTGCAAGTTCTAGCCCACCTGCAATCGGAGAGGGCTCTCTCCTTTAGATTCAACCTTAGTTGATCTAGATTCAACCTTAGTTGAGGATTTTAGGCTAGCTTTCTGACTTTAAGGGAATGTTGATTGTGATTGGAAGGAAGGCAGGATTCTCGAGTAAAGAGGCACAGTAAGGTGTTATAAGTTCTGAACCATTGGGCATGGAGTCACAGATTAAGGCATGCGAGCGTTTTCTTGGTCACAAGGGGATACGGAGCGGGATAGCCACGCAGGATACAATATTCAGGCTGCTGAAAGTACGGAATGAATATCAGGGATGAAAGACAAAAGAGAATCATTTCATCACACTGACAAAGGGGAGAAGTGGATGAGTGGGAACCCGGAGCAGTTAAGAATTCCAAAGGCATGCACTCATATACGAAAGAAACAGGGTAAACTAGAGCAGTTAAGGATACTTTCTAGTCAATAAACCTGTTACGGCAAGAGACAAACACCTCGAAAAGTCGTCAGGAATTGGAATTAAGGTGTATTTGAACAATCCTTAAGCTTCTTTTGTCCTGCGAACTTATGACAAGGCGGGGAAAGACGTGATAAAAACATAAAATAAACAGGGAGGAAGAACACTTATTGGATCATGCAGAGACATAGGAATTCCGTGATCATTCCTTGGCCAAGAGAAAACAGCAAGTTGTTTCGCAATCCATGCTTTCAACAATCTTTGATTATGAAAATATGATAGTTACAGCGCGAGTCTTTACTCAGAGAAAATTGCTGGAAAAGAAACTGACCAACAACTACTACTACCAACCAACCAACCCTTTACAATATCGTTTCGGGTGGTATTTATAAACAAAATATCAGGAAGACATCATTACAATTGACCTTGACAGGTCGGCTTAGAACTCTTCAAAAATCTAAATGCTGCTGGAATTAAATGCAAGTAAATCTTTTTGACTGCGCTGGGGGCAGCTGAATCGGAACAGGTGACGAGGTGGCCCTTGGGGACCAGATGCAATGCTGCTGAAGTGAATGTGCTTTGGGGCTGCAGCTCGGCTTTGGTGCGAATTGAATGTGCAATTATTATGATTTGAGAGCTTCAAGTGATTTTTCTCTCCTCCTATGAATCTGCTGGAAGATATTCAATTTCCTCTTGCTTTGGGCCGCTGCTCAAGATATTCTCTAATACACTTTGCCACTACATTGATGGTTTCCGCCATCGACTGATACTCTTTGACACGCTTGAAGCCTGCTGATTTGATCTGATACACTTTAAACTCTGTGAATGATCTACTGCTGTTTTCAAACTGGATCCTTCGGCACGTTTGGGCGATTTTCGGGCTTTTTTGGCGCGTAGTGGGCTCGGAAATCAGAAGATTCCCTGAAGATTCCCCGAAATGGCCTATTTCCCGTAGCATCGAAAACTGCCTTTGTTTCTTGATTTGGAGCTCCAAAGTGCGACTTTTCTCCTTGCGCGAAGCTTTTTCAGCTTTTCTGGCTGCTGACGTAAGCATGGCGTCAGCTATACGGTGGATGAATTCATCAGTGGGTCCCTGGTACAGCGCGACGTGGTGAGGTACTAGATGAACTGTTGGTGAAGAGGTTCCGATGCGATATCGCGATATCGCGTCGGCAGGGAAAGAGGGGGATCATTGGGCTAGACATTGGTACTTGCGACTGCCGATATGCGATATCGCGATATCACATCGGCGGAGAGGGAGGGGTGAACAGATTGGACACTCAGCGGTTGTGATCGCCGATCGCCGATTTCGTAATGTCACATCGACGAGGAACGGATGGGCATTGTTTTGCATGAATGTGAGATGGCGAGGTTGCGATGCGAAAACGGCTTTGGGGGGAAAAGGTAAGTAAGTAGGTGTGAAGGGCTTTTGAAGTTTCGGAAGGGGTCCGACTACTTCGGGGGAGCTTATATTTAGGAAGGAGTCCATAGTATGTGGAAGGTGGTTTCGGAGGTTGGGTTCTTACTTAGTTTCTGACAAACTAAACAATTCTCGGGACTTGCTATGGTTATTTTTCAACCAGGGGAGGGATATTACATAGGGGAATTTACTTAATATTAATACGGGGATGCGAAACATAGGGAGCTAGATAATAATGTTAGTGGTTAATGTGGAGATGGTAAGAAAGTGCTAAGTTTCGGGAGAACTTAGGCTGTTACAGGGGGTAGGACCATACTTCAGGAGAAGATATGGAACAACTTTGAGCAAAGCATATCTTTACTCAACCGGAGTGATGAAGATGATGAACTTAAGAGGTGTCAAGCAGATCTTGACCTCTTTTGGGGATGTTAGTTAATGATTGGGGAAAATAGAGAAGGGAAGTTAGTTATACCTCATGTGAGCCTTTTTGCTTACAGATCTTTGTTGATTATGTTCTGGATGATATGACGCCTGCAAACTTGGAACTTGTCAGCAATTCAACAGCCTCAGAACTACCTACCCAGCCTACCTTCCTAGCATTTTTTCTTCTTTTGCTTGGGGTGCACTTAGACTCGCAAACCCATCATACATTTTTCTTTTGATGCTTTCCTATCTACATACTACCCTTATTTCTTCCAGAGCCCAGATTAAACTGTTGGACTCTTATGTTTCTCTACCTATCTAAGAGTCTGCCAAGATTAAACTGTTTGGACAGACTTACAATCTCTATATTCTACAGCAAGAAATTTAAACCTAGGGAGACCAAGATTAAACTGTTTGGACCCCCCTTTAACTAGAAGTAGCGATACCAAGAAAACTTTACAAAATTTGAAGGCAGTTGAATGAATCTTGAAGTAGCCTTCTTCACTCGAGGACTATTTGAGCAAATATGGAGCATTGCAGCAAAGCAAAGTACAACATATTTGGCCTGTGAAATGCCAATCATGAAAAATGAATACCTGCTGCAGCAGGAGCTAACACACAGCATGTCGCCTCCACAAGTATGGCTGGCCTAATAGTACATCACAAACATCCAGAGGTGTAACATCACACAATACCTCGTCTGTGAAAGGCTTGATGATGTAGGGAAGCCGGCACTACTAGCGAACTTTGAGATCTCGTCCTTCATGAAGCCACCTGATACTGTACGACTGTGGGTGTGGTGTAGTCAGTAGGCCCAACCGCTTCACAACCTCTGCTGAAATAAGGTTCTTTTGGCTGCCACTGTCGGCAATGAATTGCAGCGGCGAACCCTTCACCCACATCTGTGAGTGGAAAAGGCGTTCCCCCTCCTCTGGCTCTTCGGGCTCATTCTTCTGGATCTTGGCAGTGGCAACAGTGGCGGTAGGATCTGCATCAATGATCTGCTTCCCTTTGCCATTCCCCTTGTCAGGTTCTGGCTCAGGGTCAGAACATGCATCTGATTCGGAAACCTTCAACTCGGCCAGCAATGACTGCTTGGTCCGACACTCACTTGTGTTATGAGTGGGACTCTTGCGGAACTCACACCACTTTCCTGTGTCCTTCTTCGGTTTCATGGTATTGTTCTTTTCTTGTGGCTTCGACGGGTTGTCTTGGGTCACCCCACCTTGGCTTTGTCCTTTGGGCTTCGGATTTGCAGATCCAAAGTCTCGCTTCTTCTTTTTGAACTTTTGCTCGATTTTGACAGCGTATCGGTATGCCGTGTCGAGCGAGGAGATGTTTAGGAACTCCATCTCTTCCTGGATGTATTTGTGCAGGCAGTCGAGGTATTTGAGTACCAGATGCAGCTCAGAAGCTTTGATACCCAACTGTGTGCGAAGGGTGTGAAAAATGTTTGTGAACTCCGGCACATCTTGGTCTTGTCCTTGCCGCAGCGTGGTCCATTTGATGTATTTGTCCTCATAGCTTTTGACAGGGTAGTACTGTTCCTTGATGGCATCTTGGAATGAATCCCAAGTGGGTGCAGCTGAAAATAGTGAGCCTGTGCTTTCATCCTTCTGCTCGCAGTAGGTTTCCCACCAGTCCTTGATGTGGGGGGCTGCTTTGAGAAGAGCAAAAACAATCTATTCCCGACTTGAAAATTCATGAACAGAAAAATAACCCTCTAGCAGATTTAACCATTTATCTACGGCATCTGCGTCTATCTGACCCTCGAATATGGGGATTTCAAAATTAACTTGTACCTTAAAGGGTGTGGTGTTTCCAGAGTAGCTGTTGGAAGCCGATGCGTCACCTCTAGGTAGCCGCTGAAGGATCTGCACGAAGCTATTCATCATCGCGTTCCTTTGCCGCTCGAGGGCTTCTTCGAGCAAGATTTTGATAAGATCTCCTGCCCCCTCGTCTTTCTTCTCATCCGCCATGGGAGGCCGTCGGGATTTGCGAGGCTGGTCTTACAAAGGTTCGAACAGTTCAAGCCCTAACTCCTTATATCCTGACCTCATCGGGGACATGCAAAGAAAAACCGAGAAAAAGCAGACCGCTCTGATACCACTGATCCAGATTTAAACAGGAACGCAATATATTACAGAGATAACCATAAATACAGAGATGAGATAACCATGAATAAAGAGATGCAGCGAAAATAATACTTCATTTCATTAATGGAAAATACTGAAATATGCTTACAACCAGAATTGGAAATAACCCAGCTAGGGCGATGGTAGCTTATCTCTGAGAAGAGATGTTGTGGTACATGCCTCTGGAACTGTCTGAACTGTGACAATGAGGCTCGAGGCTATTATGTTTGAGAAAACAATGGGGAAAAACCCTTCACTTTCCAAACCTACCCCTAGTGATAAAAACGCATAGTGGCCCGTAAAGGTTACATATCAATTTCTCGGGGGTAACTGGCATACCTGTCGCTGACGATAGTCGTTGATTATATATCCGAGGAATTACCACTGAGGATATATGGAAAACATTTGTCCATGGCCCACCCCCCCCCCCCCAAAACCTCCTCTACGTCTCCGAAGTTCAGGACCCGAAAAAACTGCTAAAAATAGTAAATTGTGCTACAATTTAGGAAACTGAAAAGACTGAAAGAGACAGTTGTGGGGGTCCAAATGGGATAGGTGGGTGGCCACCAACATCTGCTTGGATCATTCCTCCACCCTTACGAAGCAATGTTCACCATTGCGTTGAGTTTCTCCATCTGTTGAACTTGTCCTGCAATCTCTGATGTGTCCAGTAATGGTGGGAAGCATGGTCGACGATGGTCCACATTGAACAGTTGGTGCAGGCGAAGGGATGGAGGAATGATGTGCTTCAAAGCATTGTTGCACGTAGCCTTGATACTAGTGTGAGGACCATGTCGGAGTGGTCTGAGTTTCTGATGGGTTCTGGTAAGGAGTTCTTTCTGCAGATGTAACCAAATTTTGTCGCCCACCTGAAACTTGTGTGGTACCCCTGTGGGTGAGGAGAAGTTGTTTCTGTGTTCTGTCATGACTTTGTCCTTCTGCTACTGCTGCTACGTGGAGGAACCCTTTGCAGGGGTCATGGATGTAGCAACGATCTTCCCCTTACTTTGGGAGTGAACCATACAGATGAATTTCCTGGTCTGTGATATGAGCTTGCTGCCTTTCTTAGCAGTGATCAAAGTTGTGGCGGTAGGTGGGGCTACCTCTGGTATCCTGTATAATGAATTACTCAAAGAAATAATGACAGCACGAGGCCTTGACTCATACACAGCATGTCGCCTCCACAAGTATGGCTGGCCTAATAATACATCAAAAACATTCAGAGGTGTAACATCACACAATACCTCGTCTGTGAATGGTTTGATGCTGTAGGGAAGGCAGCACTTCTGGCGAACTTTGAGATCTCGTCCTTCATGAAGCCACCCGATACTGTACGGCTATGGGTGTGGTGTAGTCGGTAGGACCAACCGCTTCATGACCTCTACTGAAATAAGGTTCTTTTGGCTGCCATTGTCGACAATGAATTGCAACGGCGAATCCTTCACCCACATCTGTGAGTGGAAAAGGCGTTCCCCCTCCTCGGGCTCTTCGGGCACACTCTTCTGGATCTTGGTAGTGGCAACAGTGGCGCTGGGATCCACATCAATGATCTACTTCCCTTTGCCATTCCCCTTGTCAGGTTCTGGCTCAGGGTCAGAACATGCATCTGATTCGGAAACCTTCAACTCGGCCAGCAATGACTACTTGGTCCGACATTCACTTGTGTTATGAGTGGGACTCTTGTGGAACTCACACCACTTTCCTGTGTCCTTCTTCGGTTTCGTGGTGTTGTTATTTTCTTGCGGCTTCGACGAGCTGTCTTGGGTCACCCCGCCTTGGCTTTGTCCATTGGGCTTCGGATTTGCAGATCCAAAGTCTCGCTTCTTCTGTTTGAACTTTTGCTCGATTTTGAAAGCCTATCGGTATGTCGTGCCGAGCGAGGAGATGTTCAGGAACTCCATCTCTTCCTAGATGTATTTGTGCAGGCAGCCACGGTATTTGAGTACCAGATGCAGCTCAGAATCTTTGATAGCCAACTGTGTGCGAAGGGTGTGAAAAATGTTTGTGAACTCCGGTACATCTTGGTCTCGTCCTTGCCGCAGCGTGGTCCATTTGATGTATTTGTCCTCATAGCTTTTGACAGGGTAGTACTGTTCCTTGATGGCATCTCGGAATGAATCCCAAGTGGGTGCAGCTGAAAATAGTGAGCATGTGCTTTCATCCTTCTGCTCGTAGTAGGTTTCCCACCAGTCCTTGACGTGGGGGGCTGCTTTCAGAAGAGCAAAAACAATCTTTTCCCGACTTGAAAATTCATGAATAGAAAAATAACCCTCTAGCAGATTTAACCATTTATCTACGGCATCTGCGTCTATCTCACCCTCGAATATGGGGATTTCAAAATTAACTTGTACCTTCAAGGGTGTGGAGTTTCCAGAGTAGCTGTTGGAAGCCGATGCGTCACCTCTAGGTAGCCGCTGAAGGATCTGCGCGAAGCTACCCATCATCGCGTTCCTTTGCCGCTCGAGGGCTTCTTCGAGCAAGATTTTGATAGGATCTCCTGCCCCCTCGTCTTTCTTCTCATCTGCCATGGGAGGTCATCGGGATTTGCGAGGCTGGTCTTACAAAGGTTCGACCAGTTCAAGCCCTAACTCCTTATATCCTGACCTCGTCGTGGACATGCAATGAAAAACCGAGAAAAAGCAGACCGCTCTGATACCACTGATCCGGATTTAAACAGGAACGCAATAGATTACAGAGATAACCATAAATACAGAGATGCGATAACCATACATAAAGAGATGCAGCGGAAATAACACTTTATTTCATTAATAGAAAATACCGAAATATGCTTACAACCAGAATTTGAAATAAACCAGCTAGAAAGATGGTAGCTTATCTTTGAGAAGAGATGTGCGACTACATGTCTCTGAACTGTTTCGAACTTCTGTTACAATGAGGCTCGAAGGCCTATTTATTATTGAGAAACAATGGAAAACCCTTCACATTCCAAAACCG